>JAOEHK010006749.1:0-13346 GCA_025447835.1 Labidoglobus nevermanni
TTTCCACAAATTTACGGTCACCACATCCATGCAGTATTTCCTGGTATTTTTCATTGTATTTTATTTTCGTGGTAATTGTCATCGGGTAATCCCCGTGGTTGCCCGGGTGAAGTTTATGTGCGGCCCGCGGAGTCATGATGCATTTCCAAAGTGGCCCGCGAGTTCATTTGGGTTGGCCGTCCCTGAATAAGAGGAATCCAAACATTTGCAACTGGTGCAACCATCAAAATAAGCACGAAAAACACGAACGAGCAAACTTACTCATTCGCTAATCAGGACCATACATTGATTAATGAATGCACTTTGAATCGACATGTAATTCCTTGTGCTTGCTGATTCATTTACATGATTTGAAATCAAATTAAATGGTCACATTATTTGACGCCAAGTTTATCCTCCCCTATGAAGCATCGAGCTACCTGAACAACCTAATACCAATTGCGAATAATGCCATGGAGACATGCCTTTTCACGTACTTCTGATCCCCTATATTAATCCTTGACAGTTATAAACGCGTCGTTCCATAACGATTAGGGGCAGATGGAACCGTGCCCTACGGCAAAGGCATGGACATAGACAAGGTCGTTTCAAGGAGAGCGTTTCAATGGATTCAATTACGGAACCTGAGCAGACAAAACCGATCCCTATTTGAGCATATGTTTGTTCCCTCTTTGGACAAGAAAAGCATCTGCTTTTCGGACGCATTTGCCATGGAAATGTCGAGCATTCAGTTGAATCATGTTTAGATCAATTCTAATACAGTGCCATTACGAAAGAGTGAAACCTATGGTGAATATAGGAAACAAATTTCTGTGGTAATTAGAAATACAGATAAACGCAGCCAATTAATCAATTGAAATCACTTGGAGCTGTTTGTTTCTGTAAAGTCCATCTAAGATGGCGAACAATGATTTGATTTACTTAGAAATGTTGGGTTGGTTGTAGAAGATGCGAGACATGTTTCGGCTAGAAAATTGCCTTCAATTGTTAGCGAGGTTAATGCATCAATAAATTGACTTCAATTGAACCATAAATTAAGAAATTACTTTTCGTTTACATGCCAGCGGAAGATGCTGCAATAGATCTGGCTTGCAAATGATGAAACACCTTCAAGTATACACGTGATGGTCATTGGCCAATCAGAGGCTAGGTTTCAACATATCTGCTACCAATTAAGGAATATGTTCTCAAATTATGATGTTGCTTTTTCTATGTCCTGGATAAGTAGGAATAATAGGAATACAGATAGAAAATGTAGTCTGTAGTCTGTTTAATTGGTTTTAATAGCAAATATCTTGGCAGTCCATATTGGTGTGAGTGAATCTGTTCAAGTTTCCTGCACATAAGAGAACTCACCTCAATTACTCGTAACATAACTCATTTGTATACCTCGAATATGAGAATACAGCCTTTATTTTTGTTTGTGAGTAAATTGCGAGCGGTTGGCTTGTAAAATTCTGTTCAATTGCGGATCCGTCTTTGGAGAGTGGAAGTGCACCTAATCGGAATTTGTAACCACACTCACCCACATTCGTCGATAATGGTTTTTATGAAAATCCTGTTTCCTTATGTTTATATAGATAATTTAAAAAATAATCGTTTAATTTGATTTCTTATTTATTCAGCATAGTTCACTTCCCAATGAATCCAATAAGGTATTCCTTCCTTCATTCTAAAGCAACAACATTCTTTCTCCCTATATGAGATAATCTTGACAAAATAGATTAAGTTCAGAAATGACCGTTTGACAAATACCCAATAACAATGAAGAAATATATTTAACAATTCTTGGGAAGACATTACCGTTTCAATTTGCTTTATATACCTCACCCAAGAAACATCTTAATTCCTTGAATTAATGAAGAAATCATTCAGAATCTAAACATTCGCCAATTTCTGCTACACTTCAATGGAAACAATGTGAACCTTAAAGTCCAGTTTGTAAATACATTAAGACCCCGGTTTATTATGCCCTGATTAGCCCTGTTTCGATTTAACGCTGTTTCATTTGGACGATGGCTTTCCCCACAAAATATGCAGTCATTATTCTGTTCGTTGTAGTTTTGAAACAATAATTTTAGATAGAACATACCAGAAAGAACATCAATTAATTAGAAATCTAAGTTTTAAGGCAATTTGATACAATTGATCATAAATGGCTTTCCGAGGGCTTCGCAATAATAAAAAAACAGAAATTTGGATTGCAATTTTTCACTAATTTTGTATCCGATGTGCATCTAACCCCATGATTTACATGTTGAGATGACCTCGTTTAACGCTGTTTCGTATACCGCTCATCTTTGCAGGAACGTAACCTCCCGTGTTAAGCACTTTCTGCGTATAGTTATCAGATAATATTGTTAATTTTCTTTGGGAACAAAATCTATCTTGTTCTTGGAACGTAGGTCCTCGTGGCACGTGCCTTATCGCATCCATGACGATGCCAGCAAATGCCTCGTGCCCTGCACTCATTAGCAAGTAATAAGATATTCCAGTTGCAGTTACAGCAGAAAGTGTGCCCGAAAAAGTGAACGACTTGCCACTTTGTGGCGTATCGATAACGACATTATTCAACTTTCAGCACGTTCGCTTACGCAATTTCGCTCTTTCTCTCTCTCTCTTTTGCGCCATCATAAACTATTGCAGCGATAAACATTACAATACGATACGCTAACAATGCAACAATTGTGATTCGACATGGAGACTGCATTGAGCACATGTTAGTGTTACAGTTTAGTCTTTTTTGGAGCACGTGTCATGGCCTCTCCCTCTCTCTGACATACTCCTTTATTGCAGCATTCTGTTTAATGAAGCATTTCCGAGGAATTTGTTATTTTTCAGTAATAATTATTGTTTCAATGATATTAGTTTGGAATGTATTCTGAAACAAAAAAGGAAACATCCATTACAATCAAATAATAACGTAATCTATGATGATCGTAAATCGCAGAAATATTGCTTTTGTGAATTCTTATCAGTGTATACTTTAGTACTACCCCAGCACCCGAGAAAAGGGTATAAAAGAGGAAACGATTATATATATAGTTTGGAATGTAATAGCGTCGGTTCACTTGAATGTTTATTGCAAAATACGAATATAATTATTAGAAATGCGCCATGAGTTGTCATTGACTCGAGGTGAATGAATATAGAATCTGTATTTAATGGTCACATTTGCGATCTTGCTTGCTTTGGACTCGCGTATATTACATGCGCATGCAATATTTTTTGTTATCAAATGACCTTGATCCTCCGTTTAAGATTAGTTATCATGGCCTTTAAGTCATATCAAGTACTGTCGCATCTTCTCTCATACATTCTGTTATGGATAAGTAATAAGTAAAATAGCGTTAGATCCTGACGAAGTTAGCAGTAAGTGCAATAAGAAAAACGCAAATGTAAATCAATGTCGGCATTATCTTTTATTGGATGCTTAAACACTAAGAAATGGCAGATTACAGTTATTAAGAAATGCACATGCTCTGTTGGGGACCGATTTGGCATGCAAGAACAGATCCGCTAATTCTGAACCTTCCCAGAATCGCCTTCATGGAAGCGTTCGCAAATGTTTCTAAGAAGTCAACATGTCCTTGGATGAGATTCATGTGAAGCAGAAAATGCTAAAGCCGCTGAAATTCGAATTCAAGCGTCCATTTTCAAATTTTCTGCTTCGCAATGAATACAATGAAATTCCGTGAATTGAAACTTTCGAATAACTGTACTGAAGCAACAAAAGTTAAAAAATAAACATTTTATTCGGAAACAAAAATAACGCATCACTCAAATTACGATTAGCAAAAACATCAACAAAGTCGTGAAAAAAACGATTTTTCATCACTTTTTTCATAGATCATATCGTATGCAGTCCAATGCATCAAGTTAATTTAATGACAGCTTCCATCTTCACTGAACCCAATGATCTTTTTACCCGTTTGCAGGCTTCTTTAGGATAACTAAGCCTTTTGGAGGTTAAGTTAGACAGGGTTATGTCGGACTCGTCCGGAGACCCTACCGACTAAAAACCAAGCTCCAGTATTCAACCCTAAGGTAATATATGCTGTTGGGGAGAAGAAAAGGGGCTTACTAAACGGGACACTTTGGTTAACGCGCTAAATGTGATTGAAAGCGATTTTAGTGAGGGGGCAATACCAGTTTGCAAGGCCTGGCAAAGCGGTCATCCCGAATGGGGGGTGAACCTGGAAAGTTCAGAGATTGTAGGATTGTCTTGCTCCACGACGGAGGCATGTAGGTTGGCGTCGAGCTGCGCGAAGATGTCCTGGAGCGGGGGGATTACGAACTCGCGACAAATGTCAGCGTCCCGGATGTAATACGGGGCGCTAACGGTGTAGCGCAGGTTAAATAGACCTGAGATGGCCGCCAGGCGCCAGGGGGGCTCTTGGGACCTATTATTTGGACCCATCTTCCTTGTACGGCCTCTTAGTTTTGGAAGCGAATGTAGGATTTGCTTATTGGGATGGGGAGTCGTACAACCACATCTGCCATTTCAGTTGTACTGTCCTCTCTCTAATGGCCGCTAGGTAGTCTACGGTAAGGCTGTGCTAGGGATTGAACCCAAGTCATAACATGTCTGTAACATGTAACATGTTATACGTTATCTTTTTCTTTGTATGCCGCCAAATTTTGAAACCGCTAAATATATGCCGCAACAAAAAAAAGGTTGAGAATCACTGCACTAGACTCATCGGCTATCCGTGTGCCATTTCAATAGTTCCTCAATATTCCTGTTACGATACAGAAGAAAACAAAGCTTAAAATCACAACTAGACCAATAAAATATCATTTTATTTCAATTGTTACAATGCATTACAACAAATCAAGGCAACAATGAAGAGCATCCTCGGAGGTCATTTGGTCGCGGCCAAGCGCAGTAATTGACATCGTTTAAATGACACTCAATGACGCGTTGCCTAGCAACCGAGCAAACAAATGAGTCAATGGTAAAAGCTAGCAGAACACATGTTTTCCAGTACAATCGATAACTGATGAAGTCATTCAAAGTCATTAAGAGATGGACTGCATTTCAATGTTGCAGTATTCGTATAGAGCAGTGTTTCTCAAACTTATTTGACTCGCGGCACCCGCTTTGAGAAACTGTGGTATAGAGCAGTGTTTCTCAAACTTATTGGGCTCGCGACACCCCAAAGCCATAAAACTACAATTCGCGGTACCCCTCAAACCCAAGGCGCAACGGATAACCACGGGGAATACCCGTGAATTTCTCGAACTTCGCATTTCCGGGAATTTGAAGTTAACGATTATCGCCGTTATGACGTATTTCCTGGTTTCTACTGCATCGTCGTTTCTTGAAGCACGTCTAAGACGGCAAAATCTTTCAAACTGCCATTGATTTTGCAGCAGTGCTTTAATTCAATCATTAAAATTTATTTGAACCCAACACCTTCGGTATCGCAACTCTGTACGTTAACCACTCCGCTACCGAGCGGTTTTTACATTTAATATGATTTGTAATCGTTAACATTTGGCGTATAAGTCTCTTCATTCGGACATCATAGTTTCTCATTCAGAGTCACTTGGACCTGGAGCATCTTTCCATTACTGGCTCGGAAGCATGTGGATGATGGATGCAGCAGCGCGCCTCCATGTAGAGATGCAGATTGGCGGAGCATCTGCGACCGTTTGGAAACTGCTGCGAGTAATCGTTGGCCGGTCGTCGGCCGCTCGCTGTAGAAGGGAGAGCGAGAGAACTGCTGGCGCAACGTGGAGGCCGAACACTCAGTAGCGTAGACCAGGAGGCCGGGTGTGTGGTTGGCATTTGCGGGCTCTCATGTGCGCGCACGAATGCAGCGATCGACTCGGATTCGAGAAGAAGCATTCTCTTTCGCACATGGTTTGAGCGCGCCAGGTATTTGAGTCGCGGGACGCGTTTGGGCGGAAGTGACGCGACGCGCGTTTCTCGTTTGAATTCTACTGCGCCCCGACCACCATGTACAAGCTCCTCGGAGGCCTGAGGTCCTACCTCAAGTTCCAGGACATCACCACAGACTGCGCCGTGTTTCGCATGCACAATCTTTTCACCACTGCGCTGCTGATGGCCTGCAGCTTGGTGATCACAGCCAGCCAGTACGTCGGCCACCCGATCCAGTGCATTGTGCACGGGGTGCCCACACATGTGGTCAACACGTTCTGCTGGATTACATCCACGTTCACCATGCCGGACGCCTTCAAGCGGCAGGTTGGCGCCCTTTTGCCTGTTTTGCTATGGGATGGATCAATAAACTTGCGTTTTGTTCATTTTCATTCCTGACTGCTGCATTTGCCTACACCTAGTCCAACATTCAAATCATTTGCATATAAACTACCACATAACCTCAAATATTATGCAACAACAGGGATTGGATACATATTTCGATTTTTGCAATGTTAGCCGAACCTTTTTTTATATCCTTAATTGTTTAATAATAAACTACAATATTACCTTCCCTATTAGCATTGAGGTATATCTATAACTGTACTGCTTCTTATGAAAAGTCGTCTGTGAAAATTACGAAGTTATACAAAAATTACAGGCCTCTGCACGACCGATTTGTTTCAGCATAACGACTGAAGCTGAAAATAATGAGAAGGCAACCATGTTGAAATAACAAGAATGCCATGATGTGTTTATAATTGTTGTTACAGGATGAACGTAGAATTGTTCTGATTTGCATAGTCTTGACGTGAATAACAATTCGCAAAACATTTATTTATTGTAGTCGAATAATTAGTAGCATTTCATAACGTTTTAAATATTTATTTCGTTTGAAAATCAAATATTTCTACTGCAAATCGCTCCAATTTGAGCGTCAAAAATTGCAAGTAATGTAAAAACAATGAATTAGAGCTAGAGATAGCTGAATGCGAATTATTCAAGCAATATAAACATTTTTAATTGTATAATATGCTTGAAACGAGCGCGATTTTTTGTTCTTGAACTGCTGCATGTTATTTAATACTCTTTTAAATGCTCAACAGGTAGGCAAAGAAGTGCCTCATCCCGGCGTGGCCAATAGTTACAACGATGAAGATGCCCAAAAGTATTACACGTATTACCAGTGGGTATGTTTCGTGCTCTTCTTTCAGGTAAGATTTCACCAATAATTACCATTGGTTGCACCACATTTCGAAACTGAAACGGAATTCGTTTCAATTATAATCCAATTCCCAATAGTGGTAACAAATATTGGAGCTGAGAGCATGCAAGTTTGTACCACAAGTTTTTTTTGCGGTTTCAACAACCTTGAACAATCATTTGTTACTGCATCATTTAGAATGGAATGCAACAACCGGTTCTTTTCGTAGGAAACAATCAAGAGTCGTAGTTTCGCAAAAAAGGATATTTATTCGCATCTCGTGGTGGTGTCAGTTACCCGAATCAGTGTGTCAATAACATTAAAATGTGTTAAAAACATTCATGTTCATGCTTGAGTTCTTCGAGCTGCGCAAACAGCAAATCTAAGCGATAAAACAAAAATGGGATATTAGAGGCTAATTCGAATGGTAATTAGTCACGACCATGTAGAATTGGAATTGGATTGAAGGCATATCCGATTATTCGCATATTTTTAACGCAACTTCTAAGAATATTGCATCACTCTTTTCCTAACCAAACCTAACGCGAAATCGTTTCTGTAGGCGTTGGCCTGCTACACGCCAAAGTTCCTATGGGACGCCTTCGAAGGCGGTCTTCTACGATCTCTGGTGATGGGACTCAACATTGGGGTCTGCCACGAGGAGGAGAAGAAGGCGAAGAAAGCCATCATTCTTAACTATCTGGCCAAGCATGTCAAGGTGAGTCGCTCGACGCCATGTTCAAGATGAACGCGTCTGTTTCGTTCCATTGCGAATTATTGCGGTTTCATGCCTTTTTGTTGGCTCCCCAAAATGGAGTTGATCAAGTCGGACGAATCTATGGCAGATTATTGATTACAAAAGATGGATTGGGATTGATGATGAAATTATAATAATGAAACTAGTTTCTAGCAACAATTATGCGGAAGTAATAAAGCTTGGTTGGCTGTATTTGCGCAAAATCTCCATTGGTGAATGTCAAGAGCATTGAAATGGAGTATAATAGGAGATAAACAGAATCATGTTTCAATTATTGATTACAAAGAAATAAAACACACAATCTACTGAAAACAATTGTTTCCATTGTCCGTACAACAATTTCAGGTGGTAAACAGGTGGTAAATGTGGGACGTAATTTGAAAGACTTAATTGTGAGACTTGATTTCGTAGAAAGTTTAGAATGAGCTATTGAATGCAACAATTTGCACGTAATACTGACAGTTGGCTTAGTAAATACGTAGGATGAACTTTGCGTTATCAATATTTGGCAAATATTCGTATTTGCTTTCATATAAAGAGCTGTTTACTATCCAATGCCATCTAATGTTAAACAGAATCCTATGTTAATCTATTCTATTCTTAACCTTCTTAGCAGACATGCTATAATGGCATAGACATAGGGCATAGACATTTCATATGATAAATACTGTTCATGTTAAGCATCAATATATGTAAACAAACCAATTTGGGTCAAATCCGATTCCTCCTTACTGCAAATCGGGCCAAATTGCCTAAAGTTTCTTTGGACTTATTCCCAAGCCTAATTTCATCGGACAAGCACGGGGTATTCCAGAAGGCTCGGTATTTTCAATGCCTGCCCGCTGTGTTATACACTAAGATCCTGCTTTACTCTGGGGATACGTTCCAGCACAGCTGAGCGTTAAACGAAACAGCGTTAAGCGGGGTCATTTTAACATGTAAACCATAGGAATAGGGGAACATCGGATACAAAATTAATGAAAAATTCCAATGTTTCATCATCTAAGCATGTTTCATCGGCAAGCTTTTTAGCTCAGTGCATATCATTTGTGACAAATTGATCCATAATTTCTGTTATAGTCGTATAACTAGTATTTAGTAATTCTGTGGATATTACTCTTTCCTCTTCACTAGAATCGCTATGTTCAATAGTTTCGTATTTTATCTACTTATTGCTTAAGCTCCTCCTTCGAAAGACTTTCTGTGTCTTGTAAAATTTCTTCGACGTCTTCCACATTTACTCCATCTAAGCCAATTTGTTTTGCAATTTCGACAATTTCCTTCATATTAACAGAAGAGTTTCTATTGTCCTCCTGCCTGCTTAGATCTGGCCATATGTTTTTCCATGCCCCTTTAAAACACTCTTATGTTACTTCATTGCAGAAAGACCTGTGTTCTATTGCATTTATGACATAAAACTTCTTCCAAAAACCTCTTATTGTTTGTTTAACAATTCTCGGCAGGTTTGGATACTGCAGCGAACAAGCAAAACAAATGAATGATTGAGAAATTTGAAAATAATCTCTATACTCTATGCAACTTTATGTGAATTGCCTTGGCCAAATAAAAGAGCGTTAAAGCGAAACAGCGTTAAACGGGGCAGCGTATAGCGGGGTCTTAGTGTATTGCTATGTGGCCTGGAGGCAGCGCTGGCGGGAGACTACTTCAAAAGCGGGACAAAATGGGGATATTTTCAAATAGTGGGACAGACCTCCAAAAAACGGGACTGTCCCACCAAAATCGGGACGTGTGGTCACCTTATCTTTAGTTCGATTTCTTATATCTTCTAAATATCGTCCTCTTCCTTTCGCATACTCCTAATTTATATGGAATTATATGGAATTATATGGAACTATTTATATTTGTTTTTTTTTGAGAAATTGGTATAATTTCCTCATTCTTCCTTTTCCAATTTTGGTAACCGCCAATGTTCCCAACAATATTGATGTAAAAGTTTGCAATTACATTAATATTGGGATTGCTTGCGTTACAGAGACACAATTTGTACGCGATTAGGTACTGGGCCTGCGAATGCCTCTGCCTGGTGAACATCTTGACCCAGCTATACCTAATGAATCGCTTCTTTGACGGCGAGTTCCTGTCGTATGGCATCCGTGTGCTCAACTATAGCGAGACGGCCCAGGACGAACGCTACGATCCGATGGTCTACATCTTCCCACGCGTGACCAAGTGCACGTTCCACAAGTACGGCGCATCCGGATCGATCCAGACGCACGACAGCATGTGCATCCTGCCCCTGAACATCGTCAACGAGAAGACGTACATCTTCATCTGGTTCTGGTTCATGATTCTCGCCTCGCTGCTCAGCGTGCTGGTCATATACCGCATGCTTATCCTGCTACTGCCCAAGCTGCGACCACGCATCCTGCATTCGAAGCATCGCAGCCTCTCGATGGAGGTGTGCGAAGCCATCTGTCGCAAAGTCGACCTCGGCGACTGGTGGCTCATCCTCATGATGGGCAACAACATGGACCCAATGGTCTATACTGACATCATCACCGAGCTGGCCAAGAACATCGAAATGAATTCGAGTCGCTTGCAGAAATAGCAGAAGGAGCGCGATAAAGAGCGTGAAGGACAAGATCAACCAGAACCCCCGCCACCGCCGCCGATGCCACCACCACCTCCGACTGCGCCAGAAACCTACGAGATGGGGATCTTTGTTATTTAATTATTATTAACATTAGTTAGCATGTTAGATTCGTATCTTTTTTATCGGTAAACACAAGCCGTTAACAACGCACGACGGCCTAGTCTACATTCCGATCCTTATAGCGCCGTTATGTGACTACGTTTGCTATCCGAAGCAATACAATGTCAATGAATCAATATTGGAAGCCTTTTCATGTAGAAATGCAGCAGATACTCTTTCTAATGGGCTTGTAAATGTACTGCGCACATCACTTTGCGATTACTATTGACGCAAATTGATTATTCTCTAGATTACTGTGATGAAATGATTTTGAAGAAATGTTTTGCGGAAATTTACAAAAACGAGGTGTTCACATTTTTAAACTTTACAAATTTTAGCCATCGTTTTGACAAGCAATCTTCATATCCAAAATCGTAGAATAACTGCGATATAAACCAGTAGGTACACCAATAAGCACATTTTGCAATAACCTAGACCAGGCATGGCCAACTCAAGGCCCTGGGGCCGCTGTGAACATTTGTACGGCCTGCGTAGCTAACAAGGACAAGGTATGCCCGAGGTTCATGGGATACCAGAATTTTTTATGGATTTGCTGACGGATCACCAAGTTTTCTCCGAGTTTTCCGTTCACGTATATGTCTGGGGTATTTCCGGGTCCGGCAGATACACATTTGACATACGAACTACGGACATTCTCTTTGTTTCTAGGAAAATTGTAATCAAGGCCCGTGGAACAAACAAGGACGGGGAACACCACGGGGTAAGGACCACCAGGGTTTTCCCCATGCTTCTCCGCTGTTAGGGATAGTCTGGGCATTCCTTAACATCTACAACGGACAAGTTCGGGGAATTCTAGATTCCGACGGGTATTCCCGGTAATTGTCCCGCGGAGTATTGATATATTTTCAAATCGGTCCGCGAGTTCATTTGGGTTGGCCGTCCCTGATCTAAACCATGCCACAACAATGTTCACTTTAAATACTATAATATAGTCGTCATTAATTAATCTCGTATCAATTAGGATCTGTTTTTGATAAAGATTTAGAAAGGTATACAAACAATTCGACGCACTAAGTAAGAATGTGTAATTAAATGACAAATAATTCAGTACAAGTATTCGAACAATCAAATATGTACAAAATACGTGTTGAAATAATTTGTTACGAAATCTTGATGAAATGAATCTGTAAACGGGTGAAATATCACACAATATTGAAATTCAACTGACGGCGACAGGTTTTATAGCGTTGTAAACCGCTAATCGCATCTCGAATTGACTTGAATATTGTTTAAACAGATTTATTGAGCCCATGCATTTTGTGGATTTGTGGCTTTGGATTACGTTGATCATAGGATATAAAGGTGTATCATTTTCTGATGCTTATATTCAATCTACAATTGACTTTCGTGTCAGCAAGGTGAAATTACGAATTACGTTTGTATAAAAGTTGAACGCAGTAAGTGAGTACAATTTCGTATACATATTTGAATTCTAAAAAAGAACTGACACTCTCTTGGTGGAATGTCTGAATATCGATCTGATTACTTAATTCTTCGTAATTTTCGCATTTAGATTAGATTTTATAATCAGTAATTGTACATTATATACATTTTAAGGTCAATCTTTTAAGGCATTTTCTAAGCTTTCTAAGCTATTTTTAAATTCGCAAGCGAAGTGGATATTTATGTGACGCGGAACAAAGAAGAAATTTGTTTCCAGACTTTTAGCAACAAAAATGGAAACAATACGTCAATGAAATATTTGTACTATTCATTGTTCAAGTGAGAGTGAGTTTTTGCATAAGTTCTCTATTGAGAACGATATATATTGTACATAGTTCAAATAAAACGAGCGTGTTGGAGTAATTTGGGACGAAAATGACCAATCCAATGTACACTTTAAACGTTACAATACGTTACACCATATACCCTTTATATTCTTTGAATTCTGACGATTGTGACTTATCTTCACTTTTTTACACAATAAACGTAATGCTATGCTTTATGAGATAAGTACCACTTTCTTGCCTTGGAAACTTAAGTTGTTATCTTCATTGTTTTCAGTTACATTTACGATTTGTCAATCCGGATAAGTTTATAAGAACGCGAAAATAATCTGAATTTACATTAAAATAAATGATTTCTCTTGGCAATAATCTTCCGGGAAATGTATTTGGACTTATTCATCTGTGCTAATTGTTATGAAGGCCTTTTACCAATCTGTTTTCTGATTACTTTGATCTGTAAACTTAGATTTGTAGACAATTATTTATTCATGGTATTCGTGATTCTCCAGGATTTTCCAATAGACTATAACTGGCTATCTGATTTTTTATTTGCCATATTTAAAGTGATTTTCAATTGTCTGAGGTAGTGTTTCCAAAACCTTTTTTCATAGACCCCTAAAGCAGACAAACACGGGGAATACGCGAGGTTTCGGCCCTTAAGGTTATTTGTGGCTTTACTTCTATTACTACACCCAATTGAGGGACAAGCACTGGGAATTCCCATATTCGAGTGACAGGACCCAGGGTATTCCCCGTGCTCACTCATGAACACATGAACATAGCTTTACTCTTACGTAGACCCCTATTCACAATTTCTTGTTTCTAATGGTTTTTCAGAAACTCTACTTTTTTTCTTGAGTTGAATTTATTTGTCACAACTTGCGACGCGTTTCGACATACAACACACCTACTGGAGTCCCTAGAAATTAACAAAAGGCATAAAGATAACACTCTATTGAGCGACCAACTGGATATTAGCAAATCGCCACTCTTAAACTTATTTGTAAATAAACCCACACTCCTACCCTCCATAAACG
>JAOEHK010006760.1:0-13341 GCA_025447835.1 Labidoglobus nevermanni
GATATATCCGTCATGACACGAAATTCTGCCATTCTTCCATGACGGATATAGTCGTCAAACACACTTAACTGGTTAATGCCGCTCGCATTCGCAGCGCTCGCCAGCTACCGCGAGCCGCTGCCCGGCTGGATCGACAACGTGTACGGCCCCACGGGGACGATGATCGGCATGGCCGTCGGCGTGGTGCGCGTGATGCGCGCCGACCTCGACTGCACCGCCGAGGTGATTCCCGGCGACTACGTCGTCAGCGCCGCCATGGCGGCGATCGTGGAGGCGGCGGTGGCGCCCGCCGCCGGCGACGGCGACGACGTGCGCGTCTACAACGTGGTCAGCTCGGCGCAGAACGCGCTCACGTGGCGCGCGTACCGTGCGCTGGCGCGCAAGCACTGCAGCGCCATCCCGTCGCCGAAGATCGTCTGGCACTCGGTGCAGCTCTTCGTCGGCAGCCGCCCCCTCTACCTGCTCGCCATCGCGCTGCTGCACTACCTGCCCGCGTACGCGCTCGACGCGTGCGCGCTCTGCGTGGGACGCAAGCCCACGTGAGTGCCTCGGCCGCTCGCCGCCAGATGGCGCTCACCACGCTCGCTCCGCAGCATGGTGGCGGCGTACCGCAAGATCCACCGGCTCACGGCGACGGTGTCCTACTTCGGCATGCGGCGCTGGCGCTTCGACGACGACGCCGTGCGCCGCCTGTGGCGCCGCCTGCCGGCCGGCGACCGCGCGCGCCTGCGCTTCGACGTCGCGACGCTCGACTGGGACGACTACTTCGCGGCGTACGCGCGCGGCGGCCGCATCTACATCCTCAACGACCCGCTGCACACGGTGCCCGCCGGACGCCGCAAGATGGCGCTGCTACGCGCCGCGCACTACACGCTCTGCGCATGCCTTCTATATGCCGCCTATCGCCTGCTGGCGGTCTTTGCGCCGTGAGTTGCCCGTCCGGCCGCTAGATGGCGCAATAAACGCGGCATAGTGTGGTGCCCGGCCGCTAGATGGCGCAATAAACGCCGCATATTGACGCTCATTTTGTTGCCCCGTCGCTAGATGGCATAATAAACGCCACATATTGACGCCTATTTTGGTGTCCGGCCGCTAGATGGCGCATATTGACGCGCATTTTGATACTCGGCCGTTAGATGGCGCAATAAACGCCGCATATTGACGCTCATTTTGTTGCCCCGTCGCTAGACGGCATAATAAACGCCGCATGTTGACGCGTATTTTCGTGTCCGGCCGCTAGATGGCGCATATTGACGCGTGTTGTGGTGCCTGGCCGCAAGATGGCGCAATAAACGCCACATATTGACGCGCATTTTGGTACTCGGCCGTTAGATGGCATAATAAACGCCACATATTGACACCTATTTTGGTGTCCGGCGCATATTTACGCGTATTTTGGTACTCGGCCGTTAGATGGCGCGTATTTTGGTACTCGGCCGTTAGATGGCGCATATTGACGCGTATTTTGGTACTCGGCCGTTAGATGGCGCAATTAAAGCGCCGAATATGGACGCGTATTTCCGTGTGCGGCCGCTAGATGGCGCATATTTACGCGTGTTGTGGTGCCCAGCCGCTAGATGGTGCAATAAACGCCGCATATTGACGCTTGGTGTGGTGCCTTGCCGCTAGATGGCGCAAGAAACGCCGCATATTGTTGCGTAGTTTAGTGTCCGTCCGCTAGATGTCGCATATTGACGCGCATTTTGGTGAGCGGCCGCTAGATGGCGCAATAAAAACATGCATGCTAACGCGCAATGTGGCGCATTATTTGGCAAGCAGGCCGCGTGCGCTGACGGCGTCACTCGCTGTCAAAATTCCCCGTTGCGCCCTTCCGGCCCGCGTCGCCCGCTCCATGCCATCGCCATGCGGTCGCTGTGAGGAGGTCTACACCGAGCGCACCTGCACCTGCGGTTGCGCCCTGCTGCGCGCGTACTGCTACATTCGCTGTGAGTGGGTGCCGCCATCTGGGGGCGCGCGCGCGCAACTAACCCGCTCACGCACGTTCGCAGTTTGCCCCGCGCGAAGAAGCTGCGCGATGACGTCGTGCCGGCCGTGCTGCGGCCCGAAGCCGTGCTGCAGCCCCT
The DNA here is from genome assembly GCA_025447835.1 of Labidoglobus nevermanni. Classification (NCBI taxonomy): domain Eukaryota; kingdom Metazoa; phylum Arthropoda; class Insecta; order Coleoptera; family Staphylinidae; genus Labidoglobus; species Labidoglobus nevermanni. Next base: position 2,085 of record JAOEHK010006760.1, read on the forward strand.
GCTGCGCGCCCTCGCCCTGCGACCCCTGCTGCAAGCCGTGCGGCGGGCCCGCGTGCTGCGGCGCGCCGTGCGGCCCGTGCTGCGACCCCTGCTGCCAGTACTGCTGCCCGCCGGCGCGCTGCGGCTCCTGCTGCCCATCCCCCTGCTCACCCTGCGGGCCCTGTTCGCCGTGCGGGCCGCCGTGCGGGCCCTGCTCACCCTGCGGCTCGCCGTGCGGGCCCTGCTCACCCTGCGGCTCGCCGTGCGGGCCCTGTTCGCCCTGCGGGTCGCCGTGTGGACCCTGCTCACCTTGCGGACCGGCGTGCGGGCCCTGCTCACCCTGCGGGCCCCCCTGCTCGTCGCCGTGTGGCTCCCCCTGTGGGTCGCCGTGTGGGTCGCGCTGCTGCTCGCCGCAGCGCTGCAAGCCGACGCCGAGGTGCGTCAAGTGCCTGAAGCCCTGCAGTAAGAGCTGCGCGCCCCGCTGCAACCCCTGCCCGGAGGACCTGTGCACGCCGTGCGCCCCCTGCGGCTGCCAGACGGGCTGCTGCGGCTCGTGCGGCGGATGCTGCTGACGCATGCTGTATAAACAATAAATTGGCGTGGTGCGTTCGCTCGTCGCTAGATGGCGCTCGCGGCGCGATCGCCGTGGGGACTGGTTGCGGCGCATGCGGCATAAGCAATAAATGGGCCTAGTGCGTTCGCTCGTCGCTAGATGGCGCTCGCGGCGCAATCGCAGTGGGCACTGGTTGCGGCGCATGCGGCGTAAGTAATGCATCGGCGTAGTGCGTTCGCTCGCCGCTAGATGGCGCTGGCGGCGGCGCGATCGCAGTGGGCGCTGGTTGCGGCGCGTGCGCTTTCGTCGCCGTTTTGTTTCGAGTCGCCGCACACACTCGCAGCGCGTCAAAATTCCAAGTGACTTGTCTCCCGCTCCCGCTCTCCCTCTTTCGCCCCCCGCCCCCCACCCGTCGAAATTGCGCAGACCCCGTCCACGCCCCCGCTGCCAAGGTGGCTCGCCCCAACTGCTGCCGGTCGACTCCCTGCTGCCCGCAGCCGCGGCCCATCGTGAACGCGTGTTGCGCGCGATGCCATCGTGAGGTCTTCCTCACCGAGAGAAAGTGCGCGCTCGGCAAGGTGTGGCACAAGTTCTGCTTCAGCTGCGGTAAGTGGGGCACGCCCCCGTCACGCCCCCGCCAAGCCTCCGCTCCTGTTGCAGTGCGCTGCCGCCGCCTGCTGGACTGCTGCTCGGTGCGCACCTGCGACGGTGAGCTGTACTGCAAGGCGTGCTACTGCGCCAAGGTGACGTGCCCCCCGTGCGGGCCCTGCGTGGAGCCGTGCGTGCCGCCGTGCCCCGACCCGTGCGACCCGTGCGCCGACAGCCTCTTCCGGTGCCGGTGCTCCGGAAGCCCCAGCTGCACCAGCTGCTGCAGCTCGCCGCGCTGTTCGCCGTGCTGCTCGTCGACGTCGTGTGCCCCTTGTGCCCCGTGTGCCCCCTGCTGTGCCCCTTGCTGTGACCCCTGCGGCACAACCTGCGGCACCTGCTGCGACCCGTGCGACCCGTGCGGCTGCTACATCCCCTGCCGGCCGTGCTGCGACCCGTGCTGCGCGTGCTGCGGCAAGCCCCGCCCGGCGTGCTGCTGCCCGCCCCCGCGCAACCTCCGACTGCGGCCCGCGTGCCCCCTCAAGTTTGTGCCGCCGCGCAAGCGCTGCCTGGACGAGTGCGTCGTGCCCACCGGCCGGCACTGAGGCATGTGCAACAAGTCGCCGGTGCCCCGCTGCCTGCAACTGAAGCCGGGCACCGCGTGCGCCGCGCCCACGCCCTTCGAGACGAAGAACTACTACAACCGCAACCACAACAAGGACCTGCCCGAGTAGGTGGCCGCTCCTAGGTGTGCCCCTCCTCTCTTTCCTTTCCACTCCACTCCGCTCCACTCCACTCCGCCTCCACTCCGCTCCACTCCACTCCGCCTCCACTCCCCCGCTGGTGCCCACCTGGCCCACCTGGATGCTCGTTTGCTTGCAGCACCACCGGCTGCCTGGGCTCCTGCTACTGCCCCGACGACTGCGACTGCCCGCTGAAGGGGATGAACGGCCGCTACGTGGAGACGACGTGCTGCAACCCGTGCGCGCCCAGCGACGACTGCTGCGACATGTGCGCCAGCTGCTCGCCGCCGTGCTGCGACCCCTGCGGGGCCCCGCGCTGCACGTGCGGCCTGCGCACCTGCCGCGAGTGCTGCTGCGAGCCGGACCCCTGCTGCGCGTGCTCGCCGTGCGCGCCCTGCTGCCCGCCCTACTGCCCGCCGCCGCGCAGGTGAGTGCCCCCGCTCCGTCCTCCGTGCCCCTCATCAAACCGCCCTCTCCCTCCCTCTCCGCAGACCCATCTGCTACCCGCCGGTCATGTGTTGCGAGACCAACGAGTGCGGGCAATCGCCTAAAGAGCGCATTTGTTATAGCCCCTGTCAGGTGCCCCCGGCGCCCAAGTACTGCACCTGCGGCATGCCCAACCCATGCCAGTGCGACCTGAGCATGCGGCGCCGCCGCGCCATCTGCGAGCTGTCGCCGCGCTGCCGCCGCTGCGGCCGAAGGGTGAGTGCCCCCCACCCTGTTTTGTTTGCATCACTCTTAGCTGATTCGGGGCATTTGAACACGCAGGGTTAATCGCATTCCCAGGTGTACGCGGCGGAGAAGATTGTGGCGGCGAACGGGGCCTACCACAGCTCGTGCTTTAGCTGCTATTGCTGCCACAAGCCGCTGGAGGTGACGAACGTGTACGAGCACCAGGGCGAGATTTACTGCAAGAGTAAGTAGCGATGGTGGTGGTGGTGGTGGACTTCGCGGACTTCGGTGATGGGCCACATTCCCTGACTCTTGCTGTTGTTTTAGTGTGCTATGCTAAATATTTTGGTGCTCGTTGTTGCTTTTAGTATGCTATTGCAAGTACTTTGGCCTCAGCGGCTACGGGTACGGGCACACGCTCATGTCGCCCTTTTGAGCGGCGCCACCACCTGCCGCGGACGCTGCTGTCGCCTCCCTGCCGCTGTGGGTCATCGTGGTGGTCGCCGTGCTGGTCCGTGTCCATTGAGCAAACGAGTGAAGATGCGAGGCGAAGAGCAACCCAGACATTGCCTGTTCTAACAACCGATAACAAATATATCATGTGCGTGCCCCTTTGACTCGGTCCCGCTGCGCCTCCAGGTGACGTCTGCGAGCAGAAATGCGCCATCGAGACGGCATGCCTGAGCAAATTTGCAGGTATCCACGAGGTAGGTCAAGAGAGGGCCCTGCCAGTCCTGCCCCACTGTGCTCGCAGCAGGCCCCTCTTATATTGTCATTATAGCGGAGAGACGTAGCAAGGCTCAATCTTTGGGCCTCAGGTCTACACGGTATAGAAGCAGATAACATATATCATGTGCGTGCCCCTTTGACTCGGTCCCGCTGCGCCTCCAGGTGACGTCTGCGAGCAGAAATGCGCCATCGAGACGGCATGCCTGAGCAAATTTGCAGGTATCCACGAGGTATAAGTAGAGGTGTGCCCCTTGATGCATCGCAGGTCCACGAGGTAGGCCAAGAGGAGCAACGTTCAACTGGTAGTGCTGCTGCTCCTAAGCCACGACTGGTGCGCGCCCCAGGAGTGTACCACGAGGGGCACCCTGGTCAAGAGAGGACCCTGCCAGTGCTGCCCCACTGTGCTCACAGCAAGCCCCTCTTATATTGTCATTATAGCGGAGAGACTTAGTTCCCTAGCAAGGCTCAATCTTTGGGCCTCAGGTCTACACGGTATAGAAGCAGATATCATATATCATGTACGTGCCTCTTTTATTCGGTCCCGCTGCGCCTCCAGGTGACGTCTGCGAGCAGAAATGCGCCATCGAGACGGCATGCCTGAGCAAATTTGCAGGTACCCACGAGGTATAAGTAGAGGTGGGCCCATTGATGCATCGCAAGTCCACGAGGTAGGCCAAGAGGATCAACTTTCAGCTGGAGGTGCTGCTGCTCCTAAGCCAGCGACTGGTACGCTCCGCAGGAGTGTACCACGAGGGGCACCCTGGTCAAGAGAGGCCCCTGCCAGTGCTGCGCTACCCCTCTTATATTGTCATTATAGCGGAGAGACTTAGTTCCCTAGCAAGGCCCAATCTTTGGGCCTCAGGTCTACACGGTATAGAGCAGAGAGCCCCTTCAAATCCCCAAGTCCCTGAGAAATGCACTTGCTCTTATCTCAAGGGCAGACCAAGGAGACCTTGGCTATTCCGCGTGTTTGTCTGTCTCCGTCTCGCGAACAAGTACGGGGAATACGCGTATAATCAGTAATGAATTGCACGAAAAGCAACGACTCTAATAGGTTTAATAGCAATAGAAACTCAGCTACAAATGCAGTTTCTCGTTGACCTTTCTTCAAGGACCAGCAATGCTAGAAGTGTCGATGGGAATGTCCCAGTGCTCACTGGCACAGACACCCAAGTCGGCTCCAGGCTCGCACTGCTTGCTAATCATGCTGAAGGTATGGCCGCTGGGACACTGGTATACGTACCCTTGTAGGCCAGCAGAGTCGGATGGGCGTTCGCACTTGACGAACACATTGTTACAAACGTCGTGGAGATTGCTAGGCAGTGGATGGTGCCCGGCACCAGGGCACAGCTGCTGCCCCTCGTCGACAATCACCTGCGAAGCCACAATGGGGAGTCGTTCGCGAATGGGTGGGGGGATGGGACCTACCCGTAGCGGCAACTGCCGAGCCAGCATTCGGCGCATCCGCGGCGCGAGCGTGTGTCCCGAGCAGGGCTGAGCCTGCGCCGCCGGAAGGCACTGGGTGCGCTCGTCCTCGTAGACGGTGCCTGCCGGACACGCGAGCACCAGCAGCTTCATCTGTAGCGACCTGGCCTCGACTGTGCACTGATAGAACATGTCGCAGTACCTAGGGTGGCGCCTAAAGCCCGTTGGACACACCAGAGCGATTTGCTCTCGCATTAGCTCGCCCACTGGGCACGAGGGTGTCGAAACTGTCGAAGGCATCGTCATGCTGTCAGCCAAGGTTGTATCCGGTTCTTGGGTGCTTTCAATGGATATTGTTGTCCCGTAGGTCTTGGTTTCTGGGAGAGTGGAAGTGGCGCTCTCAGTGCTGCTTTCCAGTGATGTCGAGTCGGAGGGCATTGTGGAACTACTCGTGCTCGTTTCCGGTGTCATAGTCGTTACTTCCATCATAGTGGTGGTTTCTGTGAGAACTGTAGAAGGAGGAACAGTGGTACTTCTGTCCGTACTCATTTCTAGACCCGTGGTGAAGGGTGAAGTACTTTCACTGCCTGATTCCCCAGTAGTAGTGACTTCAGATGTACTTGTGTACTCTGTCTCTTGGGTACCTGCTCCCGTATTGCTATCGGTGGATGATTCTGGTGTCTCAGTGGTGGTAATCTCAATGGAATAAGTGGTATCCGTACTGGTCAAGGTCGTACTTTCGATTGGAGTCACAATTTCTGTAGTAGTGGTAGGAGCCTCGGAAGCTGCAGTCACTACAGTTCCAATCGAAATCGTGGTATCCGTACTGACCAAGGTTGTACTTTCGATTGGAGCTACTATTTCTGTAGTAGTGGCAGGAGCCTCGGTGTCTGCGGTACCTGTAGGTCCAATCGAAATCGTGGCATCCGTACTGGTCAAGGTCGTACTTTCGATTGGAGCTGTCATTTCTGTAGTAGTAGCAGGAGCCTCGGTAGCTGCAGTACCTGCAGGTCCAATCGAAATGGTGGTATCCGTGCTGACCAAGGTCGTACTTTCGACTGGAGCTGCTATTTCCGTGGTAGTGGTAGGAGCCCCGGTAGCTGCAGTAACTGCAGAAGTGGCATCGGTCGAGGAACCGCTCTGACCTTGAATCGCACTTTGGGTTGGTGTCTCCACTTCGACGGCAGCAACCTGCTGAGGTATGGACACAGCCCTACCACAAACCCCCTGTACGACCGATGGATGATTGCAAGCGTTCGTGCTCGGGTCCCAGACGCTGTTGGGCAGGCATGTGAAGGAATACTTGACCATGCCGACGCTGCCCATGAGCACGCATTTGAAGAACTTGCGGCAGTCGTCTGGGTCGGGGGTGTAGCCTTCCACTAAGCAGTCGTTCGGTGGCGGTTGCCGCACATCGTAGCCCAAGGGCGGAGTGCAATCTGGCGCAGGTTGGGGCAGGCCCTGCACCTCATTCGCGCAGTGATCTCCTTGACATGGTCCTGGTAGACCTTCGTCGCGCCTCGTATCTGATCCCACCGGCTCCTGGCCTTGCTCCGACGATGGGAATTCCAGAGGTGCGAAGCACTTGCCTTGCACCGCCCACGGATGGTTGCAGGTCTGGCCCGCCTGATCCCAGACCGTGCCCGGGGCGCATGTGAAGGGAAATCGAACAAAGTGGGTGTCAAACTCGACGCATTCGTAGAACTTGTAGCAACTTTCCGGGTCTGCAAAGAATCCCTCCGAGGTGCAGCCTTCATTCCTATTTTGGTCAGTATATTGTCGCTGAGGTTCTGGATCGTATGGCATTTCCGGAGGGGGTTGAGGGTAGGTGCTTGTAGGTGGGAAATAATTCGGTATTGAGCCTCTTTGGACCTGAGAGGGATCTGGCCCTGTACTGTACACGTTGGGCATGTACTGCTCTTGCCCATTGATTGCCGGACTTTGATACGGTTCGTCAATGGGCTGCTGTCCATATAATGCATCCTGGTCGTATTGAGATAGGGGTTCTCCTTGAGGTAAGGTATTTGATATTGGGAAATCTGGGATATCAGGCTCGTACTGAGCAGGATTGTAATCTTGGTCTTGAGAGGGTCCCGGAGATACCTCCTGCTGGGGATCTTGAATGGGTTGCGGTTCGTATTGGTATGGGACATTGGGATATTGGGGTATTGGACTCTCGCGTTCCTCCATTTGATCGCTATCAACTTTGGCGCATTCCGGCCGGTTTGCTGCCCAGGGCACGTTGCACGTGACCAGTACGGGGTCCCAGATGGTGCCCGGCGGGCAGGTAAACTGATACTGCGTGAACCCGCCTCCCCGGCCATCAACGCAGCGATAGAACTTGCTGCAGTCCACTTCGTCGCCGAGGAAGCCCTCCTGGGCGCACGTGCTGCCCAGTCTGGAGGCCCCCTGGTCGTACGCTAGCCCACCTGCGACCAAGTCCACTTGCTGATCGCCTGCGGCACGTTCAGCCCGAATGGGCGCCCTACCTTGATCGCCGATTGCATTTGCGTCATCGCTGGACCTCGCTGCGGCGGCGGCCGCCGTCAGCGCCAATAAGGAAGCTGCGCAGAGACGCATCTCGAGTCAGCGCGATGGCTGAGTCATCGTCTGCAACACGCGGTAGCCAAGAGGAAGACGACGAAGAAGAGGAGGAGGATAAGGAGGAGGCACACGCTGCTGTTAGTCTTCACCTTCGCTGCTGATTGCCGGTTAATGCGGCATCTTTATGGTCGCGTAGCGGACGCGACAAGGCCGGCGATTACTTGTGCGGCTTTACGACCTACCAACTGCTACTTGCAGCTAGAGGCCAAGTTCACCTCCCCAGGTCGCCTGCTATCAGCTGCCCGATTGTCTAATTGCGTGCTAATGAGCGCGACCGGGGAATACCGCGACATTAGCAGCAGCGGGAATACCGGAAGCGCCCGACTGGGTACCCGTGTCTCACCCGGACGAGATGAGATGGAGGTGAACTCATCGCGATTCTCGCTGAGATAATGGCAAACGTGACGGACGCAAGTGCTCAATTTGCTCATCATTGGCATGCGAATTAATTAGCAGGTCATCAATGATGATAATAATGATGATGATTGCAACCCAATGGAATACCAATGGGATGCAGTCATGCAGCCTCTAATCTCGCGAGTGTTCTCGCATGGCTTTTTGACTTGATAGCGATAAGAATGAGCGTACCTTTGCGCTACGAGGTGTGCCCCTTCTCTCTCTCTCTCTCTCTCGAGGTGCGCTAGTTGTGGTAATTGCAGCGATAGAGATGAGGCAATCGTTAATTGCTCATGTTAATTGGACTTGTTTTGCTCGCGACTAGCGGCAGTCTTGGGCGATGGGCAATTATATAGCAAAACTGCCCCAAAGGTGATGCGGATAGACCAAGGCAGGACGTGGAGGAGGAGGTGGAGCAGGAGAAGGAGACGATGAGATGAGCAGATGAGCTAATCCACATCCGCGTTCAGCATCTGCGGTTGTTATCACTGATGCATTGGCCGGGCAAGAGATGGCGGTAGTGCGCCTCTTCGTGCAGCTATTGCCTGACGGATGGCGCTGCCGGCGAAGAAGAAGAAGAAGAAGACGCGGTTGCGTGCGGCGATGTGGATTGTTGATGGTTGGAGAGGAAAAATGCAGCAGTTGCAGTAGTTGAATAACCGGACCGAGCGGCCGAAGACGACGACGAAGCCGAAGAAGCGGGGGGCTGGCAGGCCGTGCGTGGCGCGACCTTGCGCGTCGCCGTATCGCATCGACTTAATTAGTAGGCGCGCCGCGTCGCCAATTAATTAGCGATTTAATCGCGCAGCATGTGTCGGTGCGCGCATGCGCCGCATTACGCGCAATTGTCGCTGCGATCATAATCACGATCCTTCCTCTTCTTCTTCTTCTTCTTCTTCGTCTTGCATCTTCTTTGCGACGATTTTGCGGGAAATTCAAACGGCGAGGTCGGCTGAGGGCGATGCAGGAGTTGAGGTGGGGTGAGGTGAGGTTGCGGGCGAGGTGAACGAACGAAGGCGAATTCGGACGCCGGCCACGCAGCCGAATCCGGCTCGCCGAGATCGCCGGCTCATCAATCCGCGCTCGGGATGGCGCCCCTTGCAGGAAGCGCGTGCCCATAAATTCGCGCCGATCGAAGGCCCCGACCTTGCCCACGTGCTGATTTATGCGCCGCTCGGATGGCAGCTGCCGTAAATCGCAAAGTCTTCATCGGCCCTTCTTCACCGGCCGCCTGGACGGCCTCGGACCGCATCTTCAATCTCGGCGCATTTTTCGCATGCCGGCCCCTCCGCCGCACCCCGCGTTCCTTACGCGTGCTGAGCGCCGTGTCCCAGGTGGCAGGCACTCGTTGCGCAATCGCGCGTCTGCACCCGAATATCATGCGGGGAGTGCCCCTGGTGCCGGGGCGCGCCGGACAGCCGGGAATTGGCATTCCGGGCGCGGATCTGCGGCGAGGCGAACGGTAAATCTGCGCAGAATTCGCAAGCGGCCGCGCTCGGCTGCAGCGGCCGTGGTGGCCATGGCGGTGGCGGGGGGGGTGCAGCGGGTGGATTCGCGATGGGCCGCGATATAAAAAGCGGGCGCGGATCGCGCCACCGCGAGTTCCGACGCGGCGCGCCGCCGCTCTTTGCCGACTGCTCAGCCCCCCCCCAGACGTGCCTCAGGATGCGGCTGCCCCTCGGCGTCGTCCTGGCGCTCATCGCCGCCGCCCAACCCTGGGCGCGCGCGCACACCATTGCTGATCGAGGTAGGCGCATTGCTGCGTATAGGGCCACTCCGTGATCGCATGGCCTCGTTCCGCAGCCGACCACGACGACGGCCCCAGGAGCGCGCCCGCGCCCCCGCCGCCCGCCGGCCCCGCCAACTGCACCGCGCCCGACCAGCAGTACGGGCAGGGCGGGGGCGAGGTGGCCTCCGAGCTGGGCAGCGAGTGCCGCAAGGAGGGCTTCCTCGGCGACGAGGTGGACTGCGCCCGCTTCTACCGCTGCGTCTCGGACGGGCGCGGGGGCCTCACGCGCTACGAGTTCGTGTGCGCCCCGGGCACCGTGTGGGACGTGGACGCCGTCAGCTGCAACTACCCCTGGGCGGTGCGACGGCAGCGGTGCCGCGGCGGGCCGGAGCAGGGCGCGCAGCCCGCCCAGCCGGGAGAAGCGGAAGGACCGTTCGAAGGACCGGCCGAAGGACCGCCAGAGGCGCCGAGCGAACCCGAAGCACCCGAAGGAGCGCCAGAGGCGCCGAGCCAGCCCGAAGCGCCCGAAGGCGCGCCGGCCGAGATTGCGTGCGCTCAGGAAGGGTTCCAGGCGCATCCGGCCAGTTGCGGCAAGTTCATCAGATGCGTTAACAACGGCAACGGCGGCTACCATGCATACGTATTCGACTGTGCGCCCGGAACAGTGTGGGACAACGACGCGCTCACCTGCAATTTTCCGTGGGCCGTTCGAGGGCGATGCGGGCAAGACGGTTCGAACGAGATTGAACCAAGCCCACCCGAGTTGTCTGTGCCACCCGATCAACTGGGACAACCTGGCCAGCCAGGACAACCAGGATCGCAAGGTCAGCCGGGACAGCCAGGACCGCCAGGCCAGCTAGGACAACCAGGAGCACCAGGCCAACCAGGGCAACCCGGACAGCCAGGACCTCAAGGCCAACCCGGGCAACCATGGCTGCCTGGCCAGCCAGGACAACCAGGACAGCCAGGAACACAAGGCCAGCCAGGACAACCAGGCACCCCAGGACAGCCAGGACAACCAGGCACTCCTGGACAGCCAGGACAATCGCCAACACCAGGCCAACCCTGGCAACCAGGACAAACCTGGCAACCAGGCCAGCCAGTACAGCCAGGACAGCCAGGAACACAAGGCCAGCCAGGACAACCAGGCACTCCAGGACAGCCAGGAGAACCGGGAAAACCAAGTCAACCTTGGCAGCCTGGTCAGCCTGGTCAGCCAGGACAGCCAGGGACGCAAGGCCAGCCAGGACAACCAGGAACCCCTGGACAGCCAGGAATACCAGACACTGCTGGACAGCCAGGACAGCCTGGAATACCGGGCCAGCCAGGACAACCAAGCCAACCATGGCAGCCTGGCCAGCCAGGACAACCAGGACAGGCAGGAACACAAGGCCAACCAGGACAACCAGGCACTCCTGGACAGCCAGGACAACCAGGCACTCCTGGACAGCCAGGACAACCGCCAACACCAGGACAATCCTGGCAACCTGGCCAGCCAGGACAGCCAGGAAAACCAGGAACACAAGGCCAGCCAGGACAACCAGGCACTCCAGGACAGCCAGGAGAACCGGGAAAACCAAGCCAACCATGGCAGCCTGGCCAGCCAGGACAACCAGGACAGGCAGGAACACAAGGCCAGCCAGGACAACCAGGCACTCCTGGACAGCCAGGCCAACCAGGCACTCCTGAACAGCCAGGACAACGGCCAACACCAGGCCAACCAGGACAGCCAGGAACTCACGGTCAGCCAGGACAACCAGGCACTCCTGGACAGCCAGGACAACCGCCAACACCAGGCCAACCCTGGCAGCCTGGCCAGCTGGGACAGCCAGGACAGCCAGA
>JAOEHK010006771.1:0-13340 GCA_025447835.1 Labidoglobus nevermanni
AGATGCTGCTAATGAAATTGCATACAACTACTAAACCGGTCCGTGAAAAGATTATCTTGTATCCCACCGGTCCGTGACACAAAAAAGGTTGCCGACCACTGCCCTACTCTGTTTTGACCCAACCTTTTTTGACTCGACGTATTTTTATTCTATGATAGCATGAATTGGACAATTTTGACGCGTACTTTTATATAATCAAAGTCCATTATTTTCAGAGGATACTTTCAACGGCTGTACTGCGAATTTTTTGTAGACTCCGTGGATATGGGATAGTTATTTGTGTGTATTTTCCTTGGACCCTAAATGCAAAGGCCTTCCATGAAGTAAACTAAATATAATCATCAGTTTGGATTAGCTTAGATTGGCTTATGATTTTTGTTAAACTTGAAGTAGGGTAATAGAAGTTACTGCAAATATTATTTCTTCTTAAATAACTACATTAAAATTTGTATTTTGCTGCCCTTGAAAGAATTGCCATAAAAAATATAAAACTGGCTCTCGATATGTTTGCATTAAAACATAAACTAAGCTGAAAAGTATTTTAATCGTGACAATCGTCACACCTTCAACACAACTTCACCGACATCTGACGTAAATCAAATCCAAATGTTGTCTGCAACGAATTCGATTGAAAATCATGTCGTCATCTTTATTTCCAAATCGTTTGATGGCGAATGACTAAACCAAATCTTTTTTGCGCTGCAAGATAAGGCGTTATTGTGACAGTTGTTGTCAATATTTCATTTCTAACTTTGTATATAACTGCACGTGTTCTTTGTTTGTTTTGTGCTTTTATCTCTTTATATTTCAAATTGAAGCCAGGATATTATTATTCCTTGTTATAGCATACAATAAGCTCATTTCATTCTTCTTTAATAAAAATCTTTTTTTGCATGGAGTGCCAGTGGGCGCTTTGCGCATAAATAATTATTTGTGTATTTAAAAATTAATCAAATTACGTCTATAATCAAAGGAGCAATATTATGTTTCATTATTATTGTTTCTACACTATTGTGAAGGAATATTTCCAGTTTTTATTCCACGCGGATTTTTATTGTTATGGAAATTATGTCAAAATTTTCTCTCCAGTGTACTTTTTTACTATTTTCATGAGAATGTAGCTACTATAGTAACATAAGCAAAATAAGAGGTACACATATTCTTTTCTGTTGATTGTCTGTTGACTGTTCTGTTGATCTGTCTTTATATACTTCCTCATATTGGGCTAGTAAATGATTAATATTGCGTTGAAATTTCAGGCCTCGTTCAATATTCGGGTCATTTTGTAAAAAATGATTACCCTATTTTCTTCCCAAGTCTATTCCTTCAAGGATTACTTTAGCAGTGAATGCATCTGGTTCGCAGTCTGTTTCTCCTGGATCACTCTCTTCGTTATCTGTTCCATTAACTATGTCGATTATATCATCCTCATGCATTTCTTTTTAGGCCATTAACTCTACAATATCCGCCTCAACAAAAGCCTCGAAATCTTCTCCTCCCAATGTACTTATGTGCCACCTCCGTTATCTAAGAATATTCATGCTCTAATGGCAATCTGCAATTCGCCCCTTGAACTAGATCTGGCCATAAATTCTTCCAGCAGCCATGAAGTGTTGATTGCTTAATCTCTGCATATGAAACCCCAACATGTTTAACGCAATCTAAGATAGTGAATCTTTTCCAAGCATCCATAATTGCTGGCGATTCATTATTTTCTAATTGTTCCGAAATATACCTGAATGTTTGCTTGATATACAGAGCCTTAAAAGTTATATTATGCCTTAATCCAATGGTTACAATAAACAAGTTTCCTATTTTCCGATTAACCCCGGCTCGGGTACGTTTTATACACGTTTCAAGTTTACACTTAATTAACTTATTTAACAAAAACCGTATGAAAATGAAAATGCGTGCTCAAAATTCCGTGTAAATGGGAAAACATTTTCGTGCAAATCGGGGGAAAGCAACATTTCATAAACCGGGTTAAATTGAAAACGCGTAAAAAAGTACCGTGCAAATCGGGGGATGGGTGTATATTTAGGCTATTCTTTCTACAGAGAATTAGAGAAGGTCATGGGCGTCCTTACTGAGCCCTATCCGTTCAAATACCATGTGAGAAATGCATGCAGATAAGGGGCTACCATTTCTTACGCTACTGTGAAGAGCTTCTTCACATATAGCAGCTCATATGGAAGAGCTTAATGGGCTTACACGTACCTGCAATACCTCCAAGCAGGCTATTGAAGTTCCTTCGGGAAATTCAACAGGAGTTGGGAGGCTAGGGTGTCACAGCACCATAGACCTTTTAGGCCGCGTCATTACTTTTTGTATGTTTCTTTATATGGTTATCCAAGGAATGTATCCTATCTATAGAAACTGTAGGCATGAGGAAATAATCAGATTCCTGATTATCCGGAGTATATGCATTTGTACGCATATTGGAATCTGTGACCTGTGGTAAAGGGTACCATCTTGTTTTTTGGTAGATTTAAATTCCTCGAAGAGACAATTGGAGTGCCTTCAGGGAACTAGATTCAAGAGCGCGTTCACCTTAAGTTGAAAGCAAACCGTTCAACATCTGATAAATGAAACATTGTTTCGGGAGTTTAATTTGAAATCTTCAGCAAAGTTACGAGTGCTCTGGTAGTTCTCTTCGCTGCACTTCGCATTGAAAGGACAGTGCAAAAATGATAGATACGAACACGTTTGGCCGCAGCCTCAACGTGCATCGCATCATTTTTGATTGATTCGTAGATGTGCTTCATTTTGCACTCGATCGCATCGTGCGCATCTTGAGCATGCGAACAGACTGCCTAAAAGCGCACTCGACTCGTTCATTATCGATGCTGTTTACTCATTGCGATTACATCTGCGGTTACGTTTGCGCGCTATTATTGCAAATCGTGTTATAACTCTTTCGCGGTCGTGATTCCAATATAGTCGGGAATACGCTAGGCTTTTGTTGCCTCTTGTTGTTGTTTGATGCTCGTTGCGCGAACAATTTCATTTCTATTCTCTCGTTTGCTATGACGGTACTTCTTCACTCTTGAACCTTTCAATCTGTGGAGATATACCAGGGTGAAAGTACGTATATATCAGAAAAACAAACAAAACTTACGAAAGGCCAAAGTTACCATAGATATAAAAATAATCATAAACTTCATTCGAATCCAGTCGCATCTCTGCTGAGTGTGTATTCAAATATGCGTGGTACGTATCCTATGTCTTTATAAAAGGTACGGATATTACATTGTAGGTTCCCTACCGGGTACGTACCCGTACCATACCTTCCCGAGGCCTAATTACCTTCTTCTTATATAATCGAATCGCATGTTCCATCATCTTAAAAGATGTTCTTTGAAACTTCAATTGTATCAAGCCGTCGAAGCAGAGGCGCAAAACGACCCACTGGTGGGAAACCAACAGCTGTCTAATGTCTGCTTAGTAAGACCATCTTGCGAGGGAGGCAGCTGCTATCCTCATATCTGGGCCCTTTCCTATCTGCGACCTACCACGAGGAGCTCTTGCTCCGTACGAAAGGAGAACTACGGAAGGTCACGGGCCTTCTCATTGGTCATTATTCCTTCAACTACCATCTGAGTAAGTTAGGACTTGTGGACTCATCCACTTGCAGAGCCTGTGGAGGAGGGCCTGAAACGGTCCACCATTTCCTATGCTCAAAGCACTTTGTCGCATCCGGCAGAGCATATGGAAGAGGAGCAATTTGATGTCCTCCGACATAATGGTAAGGGAAATACTGAATATTAGTCAGGAATTTCAGCAGGAATCAGTTGGATTCTAAATTAGAGTGCCACAGTACAATAAGCCTTTTAGGCCGCGGTGCTTGGGGCGATTTGTGCCCCTAGACACCCCCCCCCTCTTACTAAACAAAAAACACTGGCTGCAGGCAGGCTAAATTACTCCTAAAACCGTCAACACAAAAAGCCAAAGAGCTCATACTTGTCTCAAAAGGAGAGCTAAGGAAGGTAACAAGCCTTCTGACAGAACACTGTCCCCTCAATTATAACCTGTGTGGCGCTTTCTCGCATCAGGGAGCGGATATAAAAATGGAAATTCTTGACGGCCTTTGAAATCTTCAAGAGAGCTCCTGTCTTTCCTTGGGAATGTCTCAGATGACTCTCTTGGATTCTGAATATGCAGTACAATTGCAGTACAATTGGCCACCTAGACCGCAGTACTTGGGGAAAAACCTCCAATAGCCTACCCAAAAAAAAATTCAACTTGTAAGGTACTTTGAGCCAATTTGTACAAATTAACAAAATATAATTCACCTTCATTTAATACTCATATTAAAAATGCCTACCTATACCAAAAATGAACAGGAAGATGTACATTTGCATAAATTTTTAATCTCAAGAACAATCTTTACAATGATTAAACAATGGTTACTATTACATTACATGTATTTAAGCATTGCATTGGTTATTTCCAAGAAAAATACACTCAACCTTCGTATTTAATATTTTTAATAAATTCTCAACGCCTCCAAGTGTCCAATTATGCTCGTAAATAGCTATTAATTGAGATCAGATAGTCCTAAAGCTGGATGGGTATCTCACGATTGAACCATTTCATTTTACTGAGATGAGCAATATTAATAAATTATCTTGGAGCCCATAAAACGCGCGTGTTGTGGAACAAATGATTGGATTTGAAGGGAATTACTTCTCATCTTAATAGGTCGTTAATTGCCTACAAATTCGTTTGCAATTAACTCCAGATACAATCACATTATGTTGTCCTTGTTATTACTAAACAACATATTAAACCAGGCATGGCCAACCCGCGGCCCACGAATTTTTACTTTTCGCAAAATATTCACGGCTTTGCAGTTATTGTTAATAGTGGAATAGAACAAACTTTCGGCGATTTCTTGCATATCAGTGGAATAGTTAAATATTTGCAGGCGAAAATGTCCGTCCTTACCATCGGGATAACTCTGAATTTTATACTTAAAAATCAATCAGGTAATAACTTGATTTCAATTTAATAATTGAAAATATATATATCTATTATCTCTTATTTCAAGCAAAAAAAAAGAAAAATCTACGGCATCCACAAATTTCAAGTGAATTTTAAATATTCGCATTTCCGCGAATTTACAGTCACCACATCCATGAAGTATTTCCTGGTATTTTTTATTCCATTTTATTTTCGTGCTAATTGTCATTAGGTAATCCCTGTGCTTGCCCGGGAGAATTTTATGTGCGGCCCGCGGAGTCATGATACATTTCCAAAGTGGCCTGCGAGTTCATTTGGGTTGGCCGTCCCTGTATTAAACGATATTCGCATTGCTCCTTTATCAGTCGTGTCGAATTGAAAATTTGCAAGAATCTTCAACTACATCAGCTATTTAATAGGTTTAACAACGATCGCCGATGAACTAGCGCCATTTTGTAATCAATCTAACCTTTCCTACGGCACCTGTCAACATTTGAAATGCGGCGCGAAATGAAATCAGCCATAGCGACGCTATGTTAATTTCAAATCAATTCCCATCACAAAAATGCAGCACGCAACAAAGCGTTGACTCAATCTAATTCGTAATTAATAAACAATGACGATGCGTGTTGCTTTGCATGCCAATTTGGCTCAAATGAAATGCAATTTGCGGGGCAAATTGAAAACGTCCCCCGAATGCAATTTGCGCGCTTGATACAAATTGTTGCAATATTTGCGATGCAAATTCAATTATGCATTATAAATAATGATAACACTACAAGCAAGTCGACGTGACGTCTTTCATAAATTAGCTGGGAAATTGCATACGGCCGCAATAATAGAAAATGCAAAATTGTGCACGACGCCACAAGCGAAATGCAGGAACGAGGAAACACAGATGTCAGTCGCGTCGTGCCCTTGGTGGCCACATACCGCAGACAATATAATGGCAGACGCGCATGCGCAACGCCGTCCGAATGTAGTGGCCTCCACATATCATCTCGCACCGAGAGCGAGTACCGTTAACAATCTCTCTCCCAGTGCAGCCTCCTCACCGATACCAGCACCGTAATTGAATTCAGTGACATGAAATTATGCGACTTTATGCCCCACACGAATTCGACGACAACGTACGCCATCTCTTGGCAAGTAGTCCATGCAAACGTGACACTAACGCCATCTAGCGACGTGCATTACAAGGAAACGAGGAAACGCGAAGAAAAGATGAGAATGCCCCTATTTTCACCATTGACAACATGACGGATGAATTGTAAAATAGAACCAATATGAATTGCGTTACAGCACATCGCTTCCTCCTATATTGTTTATAATTACGCGTGCAATTAAATAATTATATTTCTGTATGGAAGCCATTGACAATTTAATTGCTTTTCCATATATTGTAGGTCTGTACAATGGTTGCCAGGTGTTTAACCGTTAATTACTATTTTTCGATTCGCAATTTCTTCATTTATATTTCAATTTAAGCCTAGCTGAAAGCAGCAACAAATTATTGATAAATGCTTATTTGGAGTTTGCTCATATTATGATGAAATTTAAGTAAGCAAATGTTCAATCATGCAATTTTTATTCATATTTAATAACCACTTCTTAGGCTTGTCACAACCCACGTTTGGGTTTTAATTGAGATTTGTTAATAACTATATTTAAGGATGACGCCAAGCAGAACAGAATGACAAGGAAATATGTTTTGCAAAGTTACTGAGAAATCACATATACCTAATGAACATATTTGTGAAAAAATGTCCTATTAGCCCCATCTATCCATATTTTTAGACACTAACACGATGCTATAAACCAGGGACGGCCAACCCAAATGAACTCCAAATGATTCTCCCGGGCAAGCACCGGGATTACCCGATGACAATTACCACGAAAATAAATTGCAATATAAAATACCAGGAAATACTTCATGGATGTGTTGACCGTAAATTCGCGGAAATGTGAATATAGAAAATTCACTTGAAATTTGTGAATGCCGTAGATTTTTCTTTTTTTTTGTAAACATGCTTGAAATAAGAGATAATAGATATATATATTTTCAATTATTAAATTGAAATTAAGTTATTACTTCATTGATTTTTAAGTATAAAATTCAGAGTTATCCTGACGTAAAGGATGGACATTTTCGCCTGCAAATATTTAACTATTCCACTGATATGCAAGAAAACGCCGAAAGTTTGTTCTATTCCACTATTAACAAAAACTGCAAAGCTGTGAATATTTTGCGAAAAGACGTAAAAATAAGTAGGGAAACAAACAATTAGCGCAATCTTCAATATCATTTCTGGGAACAACACTATTGGGGGTTTTGTCGACAGCATCAAAGATGCACAATGTGAAATAGCCGTCAGCATCCTGCAGAAAATGCGCAGAGTCGGTATTTGCTATTTGTGCATTTTCACAGAGACGGCGGGCCTTTGATTGTATATATCTACATTTATTTTATCAAACTATGGTGAGCATCGCGGGCCGCAAAAATTTTCTTCGCGGGCCGCGGGTTGGCCATGCCTGCTATAAACTATTAAGGAAATTCTGGCGATATTCACATTCTGAACTTTCGACAAGTTCATGTATACTCTAGAAATATATGTATTTATAACTTAACTTGTCTATGAATTGCGTATATATCGCCTAAACTTTCGTGTGGAATAAAAGTCCCGTGCGAATGAAGGTAATGTTGGAATTTGCAATTACAGATCGTTTGTAAGTTTTATGTGAGCAGAGCCAGCTCCAAGTGGAAGCAATCGATGCGTTGCATCGGGGCACTTCTATATAGGAGCGCTATAAGACCTCGTTGCATTTGTATCTTGGCAACCAGGCATATTTAAAAATATTTTATCAGGAATTGTCTTATTTAAGGGGCGCCGATTACTTTTCCTAAAATCCTAGAGCCGGCACTGAATGTGAGCAATAATATTCGTATTACATGCTGGCTTAGTACCCCTATATATAGCCAGGCGGAAATATCGTATACGAAATGCGTATCGCAATTAATCAGCCTCCTTGGGACGCAGTTCCCTGCAAATGGTAAAAATGCGCAAACCGGCAATCTGCAGCGGCAAATGGATGCGTTGTTTGTGCGCGCACTTCCGCATAATCAGCGAAAGCTGCGATAGCTGCGACACGCTTGCGCGAATGCATTAGCATAGCGAGCTTCGCAAAGCTGCCTTCCAACGAGTCGCCAGACAGCCGAAAGGTGTCGCGTTTTTCACGCAAAAGTTGCAGTAGCCATGCGGCGATAACGATAACATTACATATTGATGGTGATCCGTGCGAACCAGGAACCAACACGAAAGGTCATGCAGACGGTCGCGATAAGCGCACAAAATGACGAATTAAACTCGTGGCTGCTAGGCGCGCATGCTTATCGCGCCATTTGATCGATAGTTTCGACGGTTATTGCTATTGTTGTTGCTGTTGCTAGGCATCGCATACACCTAGACCCCGGTTAACGCGGGAGAAACGTTCCAGCACAACAGCTGAGCGTTAAACGAAACAGCGTTAAGCGCGGTCATTTTAACATAAAAATAGGTTCCATGACATAATCCCATATGACAAAATCACATAGGATATAATCACATTAAGACAAAATAACATATGCCAAAATCACATTGAGACAAAGTCACATCTTAGGGTTTTTTAAATTAAACTTATGCAAAAGTATCTAATTTCTCGACATAAGGGACGTACTTAGTTGCATATTTATCGAATGGCTATGAACTTTCTTAAAGTTTATATATAAAAATTATTGCAAGAAACACAAGTTCAAATGATTTACAAAACACAAAAGCAGCAATCACTGCTTCAAATGAGTTTTCATTCTTAAATATTTCTTATAATACAATATATTATCAGAATCCTATTACGAAAAAGATTTAATGTTGAAACAGCATATACATGAAACATAAAAAAATATTAGTAAAGGTGACTGATGGTACGTAAAAAAATCATTCGCTCACTAGCATTATAGCCTTGAACAATGTTTGAAATATGTTGTTTCAACTTAACATATTTAAGACGGCCAGGGATTCGCTAACCAGCGGTATGTTGTAAATATATTGTGTGGTGAAAGGACAATACCTTCACGATTCTATCAAGAAATGTCCAATCAATTGGATGAGAGCACAGAAACAGTGATTAGAGGCCGTAATTCAAGTTGAATACTGAATAATGGGTCATTGTCTTCATAAGAACCTATTTTATTTAAAGCAAATGGGTCTTATTTGCTAAACTTAATTTTTTTAAATTACAAATGTGATTTTGTCTCAATGTCATTTTGGCACATGTTATTTCGTCTTTATGTGATTTTGTTCCCATGTGATTATGTCCCTATGTGATTATGTCCATGTCATTTCGTCCCATGTGATCATGTTTTATGTGATTCTGTCCTGACCATATAAATCATAGGAATAGGGGAACATCGGATACAAAATTATTGAAACATTCTAATGTTTCATCATCTAAGCATGAGTCATCATCAAGCTTTTTAGCTCCTATCAGTGCATGTCATTTGTGACAAACTGATCCATAATTTTTGTTATAGTCGCTAAGTATTTAGTAATTCTGTGTATTTTTATCTACTTATTACTTAAGCTCCTCCTTAGAAAGACTTTCTGTCTTGTGAATTTTCTTCGAGGTCTTCCACATTTACTTCATCTAAGCCAATTTGTTTTGTAATTTCGACTTTTCCTTCATATTAACAGAAGAGTTCCTATTAACACTCTTGTTTTATTTTATTCCAGAATGACCTATGTGTTCTATTGCTTCTATGCCATTATACTTCTTCCAAAAACCTCTTATTATTTGTTAAATAATTCTCGGCAGGATTGGATACTGCAGCGAACAAGCAAAATAAATAAATATCTAGGTCGAATAAAAGAGCGTTAAAGCGAACCAGCGTTGACCGGGGCAGTGTAAAGCAGGGTCTTAGTGTATGTTCGTCTTGCGCTCGTATTCCTGTACCCTTGCCGATTGTGAAATCATCGTGTTCCTCTGCATTTGCATTCTGAACGACCGCCGGCCGATATTTATTGTTCCTCGGTACCGTTTTCTGAGCGCAAATTCTGCACGGTGAAGCGATTGATTGCAGATTGCGATCTCGCAAGGTGTAAGACACTTTTCGTGCAGTCGGCGTGAGTCAGTAAAACGGTGTCGATTGGAATCAATTGATTCATTGCCACATACCGTTTCCAGCAATTTGCGCCTACAACAAATTTGTTCTCTGCAAGCTACCAGCATACTGTCAACCAATTTGGCAATTTTATGCCTGCTACATCATTATCTTTAGAGCAGTTACCCATACCAACACACAGATTCTCAACAACGTTGATTTATTGAAGGAAAAAGAACAAATATTGAGAAATATCGCAAATCTTAGTCTGGAATTATTTAAGAGATGGAGTTTATTTCAATGTTGGAGTAATTATATAAAGAATCTATGAACGTCCGAATGAAGAGACTAATACTCCAAATGTTAACGATTACAAATCGCGTTAAATGTACATCTAAAAGTTGACTTGGACCGGGAATCGAACCTAGTACTACGCCATTCACGGGCGGAGACCGTACCAACTAAGCTACCAAGTCCTATCAACCCTTCGATGCACATTATTTAATTATTTAAGCCAGAGATAGGCAACTCGCGGTCCACGGGGAATACCCAGGGGTTTTCCCTGGCTGGATAAACAAGAAGAATTCTTGTAGAAAATAAGTTGCCGACTCCTGATTTAAGCGAACATTCTGATTTTCATTGAGGTGCTGAAGTAAGCGGGTGATTTATTTTCCAAATTTGCAGCAGTATTTTAAAGTCAATGTTTCTGTTTGCGAATACCTTCGGGCTGATCATATTTAATGCACATTTCCAAGCATTTGGCTATCTAAAAACCATTTATCATGTGTACAACCTCCTTTCTCTTAACAAGCATTTGCTTTTTTGTTTTAACCTGCGGACCAATATGACAACGAATTTGCCTTCAATCCTCGACGTTTTCAAGGAAAAGTAACAGTATTTATCCGTTTTATTGTGACCTATAATTTCGCCATGTTGGCAGTTGATTTATTTCGCAATGTCGAGGGTTATTAGCACGATCTTCAAAATGCTGCGAAAAATGGCGAAGCTGTAAACTATAAAACTCAATAAAAATTCTTAAATGCGGGCTGTGCCTAACAATTTTCAGATTAGAGATTCCCTCACCCGAATTGTCGATTCCTATCAAGAAATTGTCAAGAATTCTAAAGTGTTGTAAATGCATTTTTGCAAACACCCTCAATTATGTCCTGATTAATGACAAAATGCAACACTATTTAAGTGCTATTACGATGTCTTCTGCCTTAAGAATATGTTAAAGATTTACGACATTTTAATGAGGCGATTAAAATTGCATCTTGTCTTTTTTATTTTTAAACGACGCCATGAAAATGTTGCATTATTCTCGTATGAGATAGGGACTCCTTGTTGCAAGGTTATTCAATGAATAAAAGTACGAAAAATAGTTTATTCTAGGATCATTCAAGGGGCAAATACTGATTATATTTAATCACTTATGTGACACTTATTTGTCAGCTAAAATTAACAATTAGTTTGCCAATTGATTTATTTTACATTTATTGCAAGTCTGCCGCAATCTACACTTTATTCAATCATTTCCCTAAAGAAATGGCCGATTCCTTTAGAAAAGGGTGAAGTAAATAATAAAATAGGTGTCCCTGTAGCAACAAATAAATAAATAAATATGATTAGCTTTAAGCCTATTTGCATTTTAAGGTGTAGGTGTAGTCGCAATAATTATTATTTCAGCAATGAAAAAACTGAAAGTCAGTACGAATTTGTTCGAGCAGTTTAATTCGGCAATCACTTAACTTTTTAAGTTCATCTTATTGAGAAACCTTTGTGGACGAGTGAAAGAATCCAAGAAACAATCAAAATTTTACAATCTTCCAGGATCAAATATCAAGGGATTTCATTGATTGTCAATTCTGCTATTTCCCTGTATATATTACGATATATTTTATAATAATGAGGGGTTTTAAAATATACAAGTTAGTAGAAGATAAAACACTTTTCGAGAGAATATTTTATTGTAATGTTAAATTGTAAACAAGTTTCACATGTAAAGTGGGAAAAGAGGACGATTGAGACTGGCTGATAAATCATTTTTTTAGCATGTACATGCAACTTATTTAACATTTTTATTGAAATTTATAACACAACATAACAGATTTGCATCTTAGATGCCTGCAAAGAGAAATAAAACTCAATTTGAATGATCAAGCATACATCAACCTTCTCTTTTTTGTCATTTTGTCTATCCGATATTAGACTAGTATGTATTATAAAATTTTGATTAGAAATAGCATTCTAGAATGTGTGATACCAAGTCTCACACTCTGTAGATACAAATCAATGCGGGACGAATGGAAGGAACATTGTTCTGTAAAAGAAAAGTAGTTAAACATTGAAGATCAATATAAAAGTGAACGGACGAGTTCGGCATCAACAGCAAACATTGAATTTGACCATTTTTCTTTCTTACCTGAACTGAAATCCTGCGGATTGTCGAGTTTTGCTGGCCTTGCTGAAATCTTGCGGAGAATTTGTTCACGCTTAGAATCGGTTGTAAGTACTTTATCTTACCTGCGTTTGCAATACAGATACACGAGAATACCACAAATCTACGCCAGAATCTCTTTGTTCATTTGTCCGCCATTCCAATGCAACAAAACATTATTTCTGCTAAGTGCGCTTCTAGTAAATCTTTGAGAAATCGAGTCAAATGCGTCTTTACATTGCATCAAATGTTTGCGCTTAATATTCACTGCTTAATTATTGCTTTAAATAGTTTTAGTAGTAAATATTGGTAATAACTAAGACTACGTGAACAAACGCAAATATTTATATTATGTAAATGTTTATCACGATTGATTTCTATCTCTTTGTGCAAAAAGTTAATTATAAAAAGTTGCAATTTGCTTTATGAATTTGGTAACAATTTATTATTTACTCAATAACTAATTGGGTACATAATTAGTTGTATATTTTTGTATTGATTTTGAATGATTACTAGGGCTCGGATTCGAGCATATTAGCATATTTTTTCCCTGAACAGTACACATTGAAAGAAGGCATTCGGTGGTATTTTCATGCATCTGGGATCAGTAGGATCTAAATCTATGGAGCATATAAATGCATAAAACTGCTGTTTTCAGAACTGAAGCATATAAATGCCTATTTGGGCCTATTTATGCATTTTACTCTCAGCTCATAATCCTATCTATGCGTACATATCGAGTTCGTGCGATTTCTAAGTACGCGATGCTCAAAGTTAAAGAACCTTTGAGTGTTTTACTCCGAAGAT
>JAOEHK010006782.1:0-13337 GCA_025447835.1 Labidoglobus nevermanni
GTGACACGCCACAAAAAAATATGTTTATATTTTTCGAATGTTGACACACTCAGCTAAAAAGGTTCGCCATCACTGGTATAAGCACTTGGTGCAAGACTGATCCTTCAGAGGTGCTTTCCCAACTATATCCCTGTATACCCTTATGAGAACCCTGATTTGTGAGCGACTCAGGCTGGTGAGATGAGATAGGATGATCAAATTGAAATGCTAGATCCAATTCGACTCCGAATTGTCATTTATTTGGTTTCTGTGGATTATATTGGTTATATATTATATTGGCCATGACCAAGGGTTGTAATGCTTAGATTAATACTGGAATATTTTTTCAATGCCATTTGTAGTCTTATTTATTATAGGCAATATATGGAAATGATCCATTAAAATTTAAATTAGGCGTATTTTCTGGTCTCTGGTTCCAAACAGCAGATGTGCCGGGGGTTCGTTGGCGCCAGATATCTCCCCAGACATTAATCTAGATATTTGATCCAGCGTAATTTTTTATGGAACTTTGTTTTGGCAAATCCATATTTCTTTCTTTGAATTAATGTTCCAGGAGGTTGATCTCCACACCAGAAACAATCTAATGAATTCTAGAATGTTGTTTAAACCTTTCTTATAAGTTCGCCGTTTCCAAATCAACATTATTATTCTATTTCCGAAAGGTTTCAGGTATACAGAAAGTTGTTTTTTGCATATTAAGAGGGACCAAATACGATTGAGGGTGTTGCTTTGGTTTCGATGTTCCTTGAATACAAAAGTGAAATGGCAGCACCCTCAATCGAATTCGGTTCCTGCTGTAACTCTGAGGTTACAGAAACCTCAGAAAATATTGATTTGGAAGTGACTACTTCTGTTTACATCCTTCTAGAAATTTTCACTTGTTTGACAAATGATTAGCAATTGCAGGCTGTGGGGGACAGCATATATATCGCACTATAGCAAAAGTCAATGATGACGATGAATGTCATGACATTTTGCGCATGCATGGGATTAACTACGCTTTACAAGCTGCTGCAATTTGCGATATTGCTCTACCTCAACTCATCGCATTGCCAACCTCTACAAATACGGCGAATGTGGATAAAACGTACAAGAAAATTACGAATAATAAATGCCAACCACTAGGGGAATCATCCATCCAGATGGCCGCAAAATTTGGCGACATTTAAGCACAGTTAATGAAGTTGTCCTTTATTCATTCTCAATCTCCGATTCTCTATGGAGTTTACCAAAGCCCAGGTCATCTGCCCGAAGTCTAAAAGGTATTCCTAAGGTTCCCATGAATTTGGATATTTCTGGGTCAAGGTACAAGAGATAACCGAGCTCCGCTTTATCTAATTGGTGATCCCTGATCAAAAATAATGAAAAGATACTGGAGGTGCCCAGGGGTGCTACGGCACCCATTTTGGGAAACTGTAGTTTATGCCTTGGATCCATCAATTGATCGTAATATTATTTCGATAGTACATAAAGCACACTAACCCAAATTTAGTGGGGTGGTCTCTGCACACGTGTTGCTGATGACCTTTTAACCGCTTTGAATATGGATGGAACCCAAGTATTGTTTCGAATCCGAGAGTGATATTTACGAAAGGGCATTTTACGAGTGTTGCGTGTAATCCGAGGAATGCAAAGTTGAAAGGACGCAATATGCGAGTCCATCAAGCTGCTGGAAGTCAGTGCTTGTAAGCAGAGAGAGAGTTCTGGCGGAATGGCAGCGAATATTGTGCGGGTTCTTTTACGGCAGCGCCTCCTCCATTGGCAGCGATAAGCGTCAGAGATTGCAGCTCATCGCCGGCGCTGCGGAGTCACAGGAAGGACCGAATCGGAGCAGGGACATTAAGGGATCGGTTCGGTAATGTCGCCGAGATTGCGACACACGACCACATATCTCGCATCACTACCCAGTGCGTTTGGCAATATCTGAGCGCACGACTCACCTCCTCGCCCCCATCCCTTCGTCAACTCGCTGGTCGTGGCGAAATTGTCTCGCAATGCGGAAGCGAAACGGGGACAAAGCACTGATCCAAGGAAGCAATCACAGTCGTCATATTCGGATTCGCCTTTTTGCCATCACGTCGATTCGCTATTAAATTTATTTCGTTGCGTGCCTAACCGCTCTGACCGCCCCCGCCGCGATCCCAACCACCACCGTCGTCGATCGCATTATGTGATCGGATCGGAATTGGAAAGCAACAGTCGTCACCAATGGGGAATGTCGCCTCTCGTAGCTGTGCGCTATTGAATCGTACAAGTTGAAAGGCAGCCGGACTTTTTCCGAATATCAAACTTTCGCATCGTTTGCAGGGTGCAACTTGCCGGTGGCGCCACAATGGCGAGCGCCATCTCGCTAATCCGCGCCTGCCCGGAGAAAAAATGCAAGCGCATCGACGTCCCGTCATAACGTCTCGCCGGAAATGCGATAACTGGAATCGGTTGCCGAGTTCGGTCAACATTGTCCTGGTTGCTGGCATCTTGTCCACCTTGTGGCCACCCTCGCCTGCTTGCAATTAGAGATTGACAATTGCTCAATGCCTTTCCGACGAAATCCAAGGAACCCGGAAGGAAATTGCGCTTCCACCCCGCCCGGATATCTGATTGCAGCGCATCAATTGATTTTCCATGTTTTCCAAAGCAAATGGAAATTGGAAACAATACTCGAACTGAGGTTTTCCTGCATCAATTCGCAAATACGGTCACTAAGTGACCAACCAGGAAATGAGCTAGAGGAAATCATCATGGGCATGTTTTGCTTGGCGCGAGTCTTGAAAGAGGGCTGCTAAGTGGTTGTCAATCAAACGACGAAAAAGATGATTGCGAGTCGCCGGCGAATATTAAGATTCCATTGGCGGATGTGGGCGAAAGCGGAAAGCGGAGCAGATGTAAAGTGCATCGTCAAGAAAGGGCAGAGAACGGCGGAAAAACTAGGATGTGCAAGAGATTGATTTATGGATACGCCACCGAATTGGTTAATCTCGCAGCCGACGAAAGAAGGGGGTCGATCGGTGACCTGTCCAATGGAGCGAGGAGAATGATAAGGATTGAGGATCTGCAATGATTGCGATGGTCGGCGCAGCAGCCGGACCAACGCGACAGTGACTGATGCGATCATTGGTGGTGATTTGATTAGCAGGGACAGGTCTCGGATGGACTGTCACACCAACAACAGCGGATTGCTGGACATTTCATTAGAAACGGAAATACGCATCCAGCTTCCGTCTCAAGACGATATTGACGTGGCAATCTCCGCGAAGCTGTTGCTCGCGCTGCCATTTAACACGTCATTTATCAGTAATGCCGTAATGATTAATCTCAGTCCGACGGGCGCATCTCACGAGCGGTTCGCATGCAAATGTGGTGGCGATAGGGAGAGGCGATGATTTTTGCATGTGAGCAGATGGCGGGCGGATTCAGAAACGAGCGCCCTGCAGCCGAATGAGAAATGATGGATATTTGAATGCGATGCGCGTTTGCGTCTTGAGATAATGCGCAAGATAGATGAAGTCGGCGCTTATTTTTCGCTGCCGACTGATAAACAGATGCGAGGTGCATTCGCGTATTCGCCCTATCGAGATATTCAAATTGCCAATCACTTTAATCGTCCATCGATGATGTATGGAGAAAAAATGCAGGCGAGTGAATTTCGAGGCCTTGATCTGTTTTCTGCCGTTGCAATCTGAGTGGATGTGTGTATGGATTCAACCCGCATCCCTTATCCGCCGACCGGCGCAAATAAGCTGCGTTGGCGAATCGATTCGCAGTGAAGCTGAGAAAGCTGAGTGTCTAGCGCATTAATGACGCTTTCAATTAACCGCCGGCTTTGTGTGGACCACTCATCATCTATTAGATGTATCTGGAATGCAACAAGCACTGGCTAACAAATGAAATTTGTCTGCGTAACGAAGCCGCACACTTTGTTCGCACTTCACAGACGCAGGGGATAATTCGATTAATCCGCGAGCAAATCGTTCATTTCCCTTCGCTCAAACAGGGCAGACAGCTGTTCGTTCGCCCTTCGTCAAATTTGCTAGCATACATGCACCTTTGATCGATTCGTCTTATCAACTCAATATTGTTTTATCACCGATCTCCTAAACGTTTTTCTTCTTATATATAGGTCCTTTATGCGAATATTTTATTAGCGGGAGGGAAAGTTGTTTCTATGATCTCATAACACATGGAATAATTTTTGCTTGGCTAGGGATCGAACCTAGCACAACCGTGTGGCGTCCATCGATGTTAACATTAGGTCAAATCGCTCACCGCGTAAGTTTGCTTAATAGCAGCATTTAGGTTTGAAATTAACACAATTAATTAACGAAATTCAGAATTTTTACCTTCTTTCTTTTTGAAAGAATGAATTTGAATGATATATGGCGGAAATTGAATGAATAATTAGCAACTATTTTTTGCAGAGTGGGTCACTTAAATACTTTGTTGTTCCAACATCGCTGTAGTAGACTTGCAGATATATAGCTAGGAAGTATGTGGAAATAGCAATAGAATGCCAACAATCCGATAATGTGTGAAAGAATTAATAAACAATCAAATCTCATTACTGTCCACCTGATTATCAATTCTATGGTTGACAATTATGAATCGACAAGAATAATGCGTCAATGATTAGGAACATAATGCCCGCCTCATCGTCATTTCGTCATCGTTCCAATGTACTGGAATTAACTGTTGAATTAATTACCAGCAGGCAACAAAATTAGAGTCGGAAAATAGCGCATAATATGCCTAGAAATTATCTTGTAACTTTTGTAATTTTGATCTCCGTCTGTCTACATGCAAATGGTCTCATAGCTGTATTTTTTTCGTTTTGATTTTGATAATCTATCAATATTAACCTATCATTATGTGGTGTTTAGATTGTGTGCCCTGATATAGAACTTAGCACTAATGTGTATTGTTATAATTTTACACCACCGAGAATTCAGCTAATCTAAGCGATCGCAGCGTATACATCTATTTATAAATAATTTAATTCATTGTCATTCCATTCACTAACGCATTGATATTTTTCAGTCCAAATCTGATTGATGTACCTTAAACACAAAAATTATATTATTTTAGCAATTGGTCACATCCCATTATTGAAAAAAATCACTAACATCTTATTTAGAGACCTCAAAATATAGCTTATAGGAAACAAAGACGATAGAAACAGGTTCGGTAGAAAACTGATGAATAATTCAAGGATATAGAATTGGAATAAAGTCCAACAAGAACAAGATACAGACAGCAAGTGAAAGCATCTCGATTAGCGGAGAAACAAGAAGGAATAGCCGAAGGAATTCTAGAACAAGATAATTTGAAAATAACTGTATTGAGATTCTATAGCAATACCAATATTTATCTACAATCCTTCCATTTAAAAGTAGACTTTTCTAATATCACTAACCTATCTATCTCCTACTAATGGGCTCCAAAATATACCTCATCGGAACGAAGAAAATAGAAGCAGACAAGGCAGAAAACGGATGCATAATTCTAGGATATAGAATTGGAATAAGTTCCAACAAGAACAAGATGTAGACGGCATATGAAAACATCTCAATTAGAGGAGAAACAGGAAGGAATATCCGAAGGAATTCTAGGACAAGATGATTTGAAAATAACTGTATTGACATTCTATAGCAATACCAATATTTATCTACAATCCTTTCATTTAAAAGTAGATATTTTGTAATATCACTAACCTATCTATCTCTTATCAATGGGATCCAAAATATACCTCATCGGAAACAAAGGAAACAGAAGCAGACAATGCAGAAAACTGATGAATAATTCTAGGATATAGAATTGGAATGTAGTCCAACAAGAACAAGATGCAGACAACATATGAAAACACCTCAATTAGAGAAGAAACAGGAAGGAATATCCGAAGGAATTCTAGAACAAGATGATTTGTAAATAAGCGTATTGACATTCTATAGCAATTCCAATTATTATCCAAAATCCCTTCATTTAAAAGTAGACATTTTGTAATATCACTAAACTATCTACATCCTATCACCAGGCCTCAAAATATGCCTCATCGGAAACGAAGAAAATAGAAGTAGACAAGGCAGAAAACTGATGAATAATTCAAGGATATAGAATAAAGTCCAACAAGAACAAGATACAGACAGCAAATGAAAGCAACTCGATTAGCGGAGAAACAGGAAGGAATAGCCGAAGGAATTCTAGAAAAAGATGATTTGAAAATAACTGTATTGAGATTCTATAGCAATACCAATATTTATCTACAATCCTTTCATTTAAAATTAGACATTTTCTAATATCACTTACCTATCAATCTTCTACCAATGGGCTTCAAAATATACCTCATCGGAAACGAAGAAAATAGAAGTAGACAAGGCAGAAAACTGATGAATAATTCAAGGATATAGAATTGGAATAAAGTCCAACAAGAACAAGATGTAGACAACATATGAAAACATCTCAATTAGAGGAGAAACAGGAAGGAATATCCGAAGGAATTCTAGAACAAGATGATTTGTAAATAAGCGTATTGACATTCTATAGCAATTCCAATTATTATCCAAAATCCCTTCATTTACAAGTAGACATTTTGTAATATCACTAAACTATCTACATCCTATCACCAGGCCTCAAAATATACCTCATCGGAAACAAAGAAAATAGAAGCAGACAAGGCAGAAAACTGATGAATAATTCTAGGATATAGAATCGGAATAAGTTCCAACAAGAACAAGATGCAGACGGCATATGTAAACATCTCAAATAGAGGAGAAAGAGGAATGAATAGCCGGAGGAGACATAGGAGACCTTCGAAAACAATTCCAATATTTATCCCATAATAGTGTTACATTCCTAAGAAACTGTTGATGGCGATAATTTAGTCAGGTGAGCTAACTTCGCTCTTCCTGTCAGCAACATACGAAAGAGACCTTAGCACTTCGTTCGGCAGTCATCAGTAGTCTTCCACCTTCGAGCGCAGTAATGTGCAATCGCATTAATTCTATGACGACACGCCGCATGAAAACTACACTTGATCGTCGCATAAACGACGAAATTCAGTCGACTATAAATGACTTTGCTGAATTGTTGGCGTCAGCCGCTCCACAACCACCCGTTGCCGAGATATTACGCGATGCAACAAACGTCGGAAGCCTGCATGAGGGAGGGCAGCGCCAACCCAAGCAATACCCACACTGACGATCTTCGAGGGCCGACGACTATAATTTCACTTCCGTTCGCGCATTCCTCGCCTTTCTTTTCTTTATGGTTCCGCTCGTCCACCTACACTGCTGCTGCAGCCGCTTTTTATTTCCTTCGCTGTAAAGCGTTTTACGAGCGCGTAACCTGCTAACCCGTCGCCCCCAGGTTTCGATTCGCATTCGACAATCATTCTGTCACGGCTATGGGGATGCTGGCGGCGCAAACGAAATCCTGCGCTGCTCGAAAAACATGTCAGTTCATCGTCCTTCCTCCTTCCAGCTGCGAAGGACGAAAGGGTAAATCCAAAGCAATCGAGTCCACTCAGGTGGATACAATTACTGACTGCCGACTCTAATCACGACTCTGCAATCTACCAGAAACTTTATTCCAGATTTCATTGGAAATTCAGATTCAATAAATCTATGCTAGATTCTCAACTAATTTTTCTACAATTTATTTCAATATTGTTGGTGCGAAATTGAATTTTCAGTTCGATAGAATAGTGGGAATCACGCAGAAATTTGCAAATTTATGTATTTCATATCGCCGCACATGCATATTGCATAAATAAAAACGCAATATATTTTATTTATTCAACAATAAGAAGCGCGCAAAAGAATGTACGTTTACTTCCACGTTCTGCGTCCTTTTCCTTGCCAGTTTTCTGCGGAAAATCGAGGCAAATCCTGTCGGCACGCATATAAAAATGTAATATTTTGTCCTCTGCATACATGTTTGCATCCTATATGCAAATACGAAGAATACAGGCAACACTTGTTTCGAATTAAAACAGGACGAGCTTGCGAATGAAAATTCCCTAACAATGTATTGTTGAAACGCAAAAGCAACATTTTGGAAAGAGTAAAACGTATCAATAAAGGATGCTATACTGTAGACGATTTTCTCGTATTTGCATATTTGTAGCAACATACATTATCTATATGCAATCGTGAACTTATGTTTGTTGAGCTTTAAATACGTATTTGCTTACGCACTGGGTCTTGAAATGAAAAAATCATACGACACATAAGAACTTATTTCAGAAACCCCTAAGTCTATTCATTCATCTTTCATTAAAACTTAACACAATTGCATGCAATTTAATGATATGTAAAAGATGAAGAGATTTCCAAAAGACTTGCTTTCCTACGACTTCCAAGGAACGCCTTCTAAATCGTATTTTTATAGGATTAGAGTAATTCTATATTTTCATTCTTAGGAATGAAGAAGCGATAAGCAGAGCTGATAGTAACCAAGAGGAAACGCTTCAAAAAAGTTCATTTCCCGGGACTAGAGAAAGCGGTAACCTAATGGTTAAACCAAGTTAGAAATGGGAATGTTCCAGAGGTCAAATTATGGGAGAAAGAGTAAAGACATTCGCTTCGGAACTAAGGTTTGACGGATTCAAGTGCGGGATGCCTCGGATATGATCCCGATTTGGGGTACAACCTCCCTGAAATAGTAGGACGCCTTATAGTGACTGATTTCACTCTCGTTGGTATTGAACCAGGACGAAAAGTGAAATAACAGCTGCTGTAATAGCTGCCATTAATTGCGCCTCTTTTTGCAACGCGCATGTGGAGCATGTTGACGCATATTTGCATGCATTTGAAGACGAGGGTTGTGTTACCTAAACACCCGCGATTGCAATGTAACGCAACATCCTGGCGCCGGCGGCGGTGGAGAAGGAAGAAAGGCGCTCTTTAGATTCGACTCATACTTTCGAGTCGAGTTTCAACACTGCGTTACAACTCATGAGCACTCACCTTAAGCTGTCGCATTCAATTCCAAGATCAACATTTTCATTCAATCTCGCTGCAATTCTAACTGCACACTCTACCTCAGCATCCGGAAGCGAAATGCTAAACCGGCACCTGTTTTAAGTGGAATGTCACAAATATTTTCGCATCGCATTAAAATCACGAATCCAATTAACACATTCCCTACCCACTCATTATACTATTTTAGGTAACTAATTAATTTATCTATCGTCACACCTTAAGATTTCTTCTTCTACCTAACTTCGTGTTCTTTCAGATTAGAAGCTACCTTGAACCTATTATTTTTATGTACGAAATTTGTTAGTATGACTATTAAGGACAGTTTTGATCTCATAAGACGCAGAATAATTTTTGCTTGGCTGGGAATCGAACCCAGTATATTGGTGTGGCGTCTGTCGACGTTAACACTACACCACTTGTCACCCATTTGAAAGCTGGTCAAGTAGAGGCTTATCAAGTAAAAATTTTATAATGGATAAATACGACGAGATGTAGATTTCGCATAAATGAAACTATAAAACGAAGTGGAATTGAAGAAGAGTAGAAGGACGAGATAGGAGATGGCATGAATAGCAGGCATGTCTTCGCATTTTTAGCACGGCAAAATTAGCAAAATCAACAATGTGCGAAAGCTACACGAGTAGCCAAGTGGAAATGTAAAATTTCCGTCAACTGGCACGTGACGTTTGCCTCGTGCTCCTCGATTCGCATTCATGTCGCTTGGTTTCGCTCATTTTAGTGCTACTTTTACAGCGCAACTGAAAAATCGCGTTCAATTTCGCGTTCGTTTTGGCGCTGCCATCGTCCTACTACGGCCTTCCATCCCTGTCTTGCCGTGCGCCGGCGGGGGCGCCAGCAAAGATGGCTCTAATAAAAGCCGAACGTGATGCACATACGAAGAACACGGCCTGAATGTTAAATTGCAACAGGTCCGCGACAATTCCTCGACACAATCATCCAGGGCGCAGTGCGTAGATGTATAACGTGTAAGCCCCCAAACCGGAAAACCGCAATTATTGCCAAGACGCGCCGAAATTAACGCGAATTAACGGCTGACTTGGGTTGAATTCGCATTCGCGAAACTTTCGTCCTGCCTTTGTTATTATAGTTTCATATGCATAACAATTCAAGGGAGATCTGCAGACGAATGCGGCGAGCAGATTGAGTTCATGCTGATACGCCGCTGATAATTAAAACTTTACCATTGTTTTTGCGCCGTCTGTCGGCCAGCCGCACGTCGTAAAGATTGCAACGCCAACTGCGCCACCTCTGCCGCCGCCGCCCTTGAGATTGCCGTCATTTGCCATGCACGGGATGGCACAGATAAGGGCGGCGATCGCAACCCGCACATCGCGGATGCGACTATTGTACGCGTTTAATAAAATGCAGATAAAGAAGTATTGTTCGCCGCAATTGTTTGCGGGTTTGTGTTGAAGGGTTGCCCGCCGGTTTCGAGGAGATGCAAATGCAACAATTTGCATACCCCCAACCACCACGAAAAGTTCAATACAACGCGGCAATCAAGCGCCAATCGAAATTTGTGATTTTGCAATTTCAATCCGCAGTCTTCTGCTTCTTTAAGGAAATTACAGGATAACAAAACTAATAAATAATGTCATGGTTGCTGCCCTATATCCCTGGCTTACCTTGCCTGGTATTGAGCTGGCACTATCATTTCATAGTTTAGTTTACGGGTACCTTCATAGCAGAAGACTATTTAAGTCAATGTGTGGTTAGGAAGTACTTTGGGGTAGTCTGTAAAACTTCTGTCCTCTCAGAGAGGTGCCTCGCGTGTTCTTTATACCCTAAAGTTTGTGGCTGTTGAATCTCGAAAAAGGGTCATTCACCTGGCAAATATATTGATTGCTGTGAATGAACAAGTTAGTAATATAAAATCCAATTAGAATGAGAGCAAATAAATGATCCAACGGATTGAAATAATTAAATTGGTGGCGAATCTAAATTTAGCATTAAAATTAGTTCGTCTACTTATCGCAATTTCATGACCTAGGCACGCACTTAATTGAAACCGCCACAATATATTATTTCAGCCACAATTCTCAATTCGTACGAAGTTATTTTCCATGATATTAAAATGAGAAGACACACATTTTCTAAGATTCAACGTATTGTTGCCAGCGTGAAATTGAGATGGGCTGCATTCTTGCAAAAGCACTCAAAGAAACAACCCCACCACGTTCTCTCAAAGTGATCTTCATGGTAGCCCTAAAACTGCGCGTTTTACAACCGAAAGTTTATAGCGTCAGGATAGAGGCAGCAGAAAAAGGAGCGTTTGCACATTTTCGGCAAGCGGCAATGAAATGCGACATTGAATCTCAAATAATTGTGAAAACCTAGTTTCAATCAAGTATCACCATTCACCCTGAGTGTGGCAGCAGTCAGAAGGTCAAACAATCAATCCGATAGTATCCGACGACTGAGGCTACAGGATTTGTAATGGAATATGATGGTTTTCTCGCTATAACTTTCAAACCATCAGAGTTTTCAAATTATTTCTCGATCGTTAATGGTTCTAGTAGTAGAGGGTACATGCCCAATAGTTCATTTTGATCGAATTAGTTTTATTTTAATCGTAAATCAAGAACATACAGACGGATAGACGGTTAGGTTAGGTTGCACAATCCGTCGAATATTATTGCGCAATCCGGTAAGTATTGCACAATCTGCCGAATATTATTGCACAATCCGAAAAGTATTGTTCATGTTGATAGATATAGATAATTGAGAGAATGAAAAACATATCGCAGCTATTCCTAATTAAAATTTGAGCATTTCGTGAGCAGATTAAAGTTTGCACAGTGTCAGGCAAGAAGAACATCCGCTGATTGACAATGGAAAAAGCGAACAAGGGCGAACAGCAGTGAATCAGTGTGCAATTGAAATTGAAATTGTGCAATTGCAATTGCGATGAGATTGCGGTAACACGTGCGACACGTGCGAGCGATGAAAATTAATGAATTCGATGCGTTTATGCATTCGATGTTCGCGTGGCGGCGCCAAAGGCGACCTGGATCAGCCGTAAAATATTTAACGAGCGATAAAAATATTCAATTTCGGTCGATCTGCCTGATAGCAGCAGTAAACTAATCCCAGCAGCACAGGCGAACGTCATCGAATCGTGCCATTATTAATTTTACTGTTTGTCTGCACCACCTAGCCCAGCAACAAGCAAAAATGCGCGAAAGAAAGGGTGGAAAAGCCGCGTGCAATGTGTGCAAATGTCCGACAATGTCCGCTAAGAGGCGAATAAAACAATTTCGGCGTGCGAATGTGATTTATGAAGCGATCACTTAGTATCCCGATGATGGACGCTATTAAAACGTCCTCCGGGTGGCGGCGCTGACATGCAACATGTTACTATTTATTGCGTCATTATTAATTCATCAAATTGCCACTGCATCCAGCCCTGATTGCCGCCGCCGCCACCTATTATAGAATTAGCAATTGACAGACATGCGTGTGGGGGTTGGGGGGCTGCATCGCATTGTGCATTTGAATGGCATTAATTTGTAATATAATATTGTCCCAATTCTAATGAACGCATAAAACCAGATCTGTCAATATGCATTAAATACGATTACCAGCGAGTTCAATGTGCGTGCCATTAAGCAACCTATCAATAATTAAGCTGGCGATTGTTGGAAATCATCGAATTACGCTCAATGATCACATTGATTTTGCCATACTTACGCATTCCACCACTCGTTATTTTTACCACACGCTATTGATGTTTCAACCGCAAACTGCAATTGCACTTGATTGGACAGGTATTCAATTGATTGCAGTCAAATTACGGGCAGGAAGAAATTATCCAATTTCCATCCATGCATGTAATGATATCGCATTTTCTCCAACGGTTCACTTTTCTAGTGGTCCGTAATTTCGGAAATGCATATTGTGATGATTATTAATTGGAGATTTCATTTATTGAATTAATCCCATAAATAACAATTTCAGTTAAAATCAAAGCCCGCTAAATAATCCATTGGCTTGCAATAATTGAATTGCCCTCGCAGATTAAATAAGCATTGAAATTTGCTAGTCAATCTAGCACAGTGATTCCCAAAGTGGTCCATATGGACCCCTAGGGGTCCATGACAACCTTCAAGGCGTCTACGTCAGCGAAAAAAAAAATTTGGGGGGCCATGAAATGAAAATAGGGGTCCACGATAGTGGATCTCAACACATACACTGATAATACCTATATATTTACATCAGTGATTCCCAAAGTGGTCGATATCGACCCCTGGGGGTCGATTTTGACTTGCAAGAAATTGGAGGTCTACGAGATGTCAATAGGGGTCGACGTAAGAGTAAAGCCAATAACAGTTCATGGCTGGATTG
>JAOEHK010006793.1:0-13334 GCA_025447835.1 Labidoglobus nevermanni
GCATTGCTTTCATTCGAAAATGCTTTCAATTTGCAATTAGAATCCATTTGAATGATTATTCTAGCGCAATTAGTTCACGAGATATGACATTCGGAAATTTCATTGAAAAAATTGATTTTTGTTCACATTTTTTGAAATCATCCCTTCCTAACAAAAACAAGCAATTCCCTTTTTTGTTATTCGAATGTGTGTTAAATTTTCAATTAGAATTCGTTGGAATCGTCATTCTAACGTAATTAGTTCACGAGATATAAACATTTGAAATTTCCTCGAAAAAAACGGAACTTGCTCTCATTTTCTGAAATACTTCCTTCCTAACAAAAGCAAGCATTGCTTTCATTCGAAAATGCTTTCAATTTGCAATTAGAATCCATTTGAATGATTATTCTAGCGCAATTAGTTCAAGAGATATGACATTCTGAAATTTCATTGAAAAAAATGATTTTTTGCTCACATTTTTTTGAAATCATCACTTCCTAACAAAAACAAGCAATTCCCTTTAGTAGTCATTCGAATGTGTGTTAAATTTTCAATTAGAATCCGTTGGAATCATCATTCTAACGTAATTAGTTCACGAGATATAAACATTTGAAATTTCCTCGAAAAAAACGGAACTTGCTCTCATTTTCTGAAATACTTCCTTCCTAACAAAAGCAAGCATTGCTTTCATTCGAAAATGCTTTCAATTTGCAATTAGAATCTACTTGAATCATTATTGTAGCGCAATTAGTTCACGAGATATGACATTCGGAAATTTCATTGAAAAAATTGATTTTTTGTTCACATTTTTTGAAATCATCCCTTCCTAACAAAAACAAGCAATTCCCTTTTGTGTTAGTTCATGAGATATGTTAATTTGAAATTTCCTTGAAAATAATTGAACTTGCTCTAATGTCCTTTTGATTTCATTTGAAAGTGATTTCAATTTGCAATTAGAATTCGTTTGAATTATTTTTTTGGTGCAATTAGCTCATGAGTTATGGCGCCTTGAATTTGTCCAATATGTAATAGATCCGAAATAGGAACAAACAATTAGAAACTGAGTTGATTTGAAATAATTGAATAGCAGTTGGCTGGTAAGTTTCATGGGCATGTGCAGTTCCAAGAAGTCGCGCATTCTTTGCTTGAACTGAGCTGAAGACGCACAAGAGCGCTCATTGCCTTGCCCTCCGACTATATTTAACTTAAGTAAATATGTTCGTTGGCTTATTTTCACGCATCGCGCTTTTGTTACTTGCCTCCGCATGATTTTTCTTCGTTATTATTAATGGCTAGTCGTGGTTGCGGCAGCATCTCAGCAGTAAGTAGAAGCATGAGCGCACTTTCGCGTCCACAGTCGCGTCTTGCCCGCCAGAACATCGCGATCGATGCGATTTCATCAATCGCCGCAATAAGTTCACGATTTATTTCATCCAGTTTCAATTTCGTTGCAAAAAAATCGAAGCGACTCAGCCGACTTCATTTGTGATCGGAAACTTTCTTCTTCATGCCTTTAGGCATTCGGATTCATTCATATTTCAATGCTTGCCACTGTGTCTGTTTGGTGACATGTGAATGAAGAGAAACTGTGCATTATCAACACGAAATTCCGTAAGTAAATTGATTTTCGTCATTTTCTTCTTTGTTTTAAGGTGCCATCCATTGCCGTTCGCATTAACATCTCATGTTAAGCAATTTCACCTGTTTTCTTATTTCCATTGTGGACATTCCAGTTTAGTCCTTGTTGTATAGTGACTGGAACTAATTATAGATGCACTCACGCATCTTTCACTGCATACAAATTAGGTACAAATTCGAAACGTGCTCCTATTTGCAAAGAAGACTTCTTGGGAAACTCGCGAATGCTGCGTTTGTACCATTTCATTGTTTCCTCTATTGTAGGGACGGAAAATATCCAACTCCAATGTAAACGACAGCTCGTTAAACAAACTCAACAAAATCATGGATTCCACGTTATTAGCGACGAAACCACCCTTAGAATTCAATGTAAGTAGTCCGGATTGTATTTTTCAATCAAAACATTCTCATCCGAACGTTTATCGGTATATTGAACAAGACCCTATCTTAAAATTGTCATCCTAGCATCCTCCTAGCAATTAGTTATTTTGCTATTTACCCATTTCATTATTTAATTTGTCAGTCCTCATTTAACCACTTATAAGTGATAGTTCAAGAGTCTTTCATTTGCTAAATTAAACGGGCCTTCAGAAACAAATTTTGTTAAAGATTCAGGATTTTCAGTTTCTGAATCCATTTCTCTACATTGCCTAGTTTTTCAGTAACGCAGAATCTCTCAGCACCATCAAAATTGATTGAGTATACTTAGAAATGTAAATAGGATAAAACTAATAATGGATAATATTTGCAAAGTCTTTTTTTATGGAGGGCGGTCTCACTCAGGAGGCCAAACCAATAGGCCCTTTGTGCAGCCTCCTTGAAGAGCTCAGACACCACTTGCCCGGTGATGTGGCGATCAAAGTCTGTGTGTTCTTGATTTACGTCTAAAATACAAATAATTCGACCGAAATGAAATATTGGGCATGTTCCATGCACTCCTGGGACAATCACAATGGGAAGAAAAATTGAAATAACCTCATGGTTCCAAAGTTATAGCGAAAAGAAACTTTATAAACTTGAAATATTTGTACGAATGAATGAATCTTTGTTCCTCAAATAAAAAGAAACGCGTGGGTCCTCCACTGGTTTTAAAGTTGCGCATATTTCGTCGATATTTAGAGCATACATCCGAGTCTTAGTTATCAAACTAGAGAATATTGAATTCTCTTCTGATTCAGTATGAAATCGAAGGAGTTTTGAACGAAGAAGAATTCGCACGCCTCTCCAGTGCCCAAATGTCAGTCAGTAGCGAACCCATGCACCAGGCGAATCGTCCCAACAATCTGTACCATGGTACATGGCCTGTCGAACGCACCATGTGGGCATCGGACCCAAGCGCAAGGAATCCCGACAGCTTGGAACCAAGCCGATCGAATAAAAGCCAAAGTGTTGTATGTATTCTACCCCCACTCCCAAATCATGCAAAGCCCATTAATGAACTAATAACCAGGACCAGACCAGTGTGCTTAGCTTCGCATCTAGTTCTGGTGGAGCTCCGCTGGACCGCGTCCTGGGAAGTCCCGATCGCTTGACGCGCCGCTCGAAGCAGCAGCTGGACGCGAAGGAAGCGATGGTGTATAGCTTCCTCGCCATGCTGGGCGAGCAGGAGCACGCCGATATGAGCGAGACCCTCTTCGCGCTCAGCACCAGTCCCGAGAGCTGCCTGGCAATGCGTCAGTCGGGATGCATTCCGCTCCTGGTGCAGCTGGTGCAATCAGACAAGGACGCCGAGAAGCGGAAGAAGGCGGCGCAAGCATTGCAGAACCTGGTGTACACGCAGCCGGATGAAAAGGTGCGCAAACGGGAGGTGAGGGTGCTGAAGCTGCTCAATCAGACCAATGAGTACGTGGAAGCGTTGCGGGGCAACGTAGAATTCACGCATTGTACTTCCTCATCGACTTCCGAAGCGCCCGAACAAGCTACCGAGCCTGCCGACAAGCATCCGGTTTCCATAATTGCCAACATAATGAAGCACTCATTCGACGAAGGCCATCGCCAGGCGATTTGTCATCTGGGAGGCATTTACATGATCGCGACTTTGGTGGAGACCGAGCATTCACTACACGGCATTCTGAACAACTCGCCGCCCTGCATTTTAATGCGGCGCTACGCCTGCATGGCCCTTACTAACCTGACCTTTGGCGACTCGGGCAACAAGGCCCTTTTATGCTCTCACCGCGAGTTTATGCGGGCGCTGGTCGTCCAACTGCAGAGCGTCAGCGATGAGCTCCGACAAGTCACCGCATCGGTGCTTCGCAATTTATCCTGGCGCGCGGATCAAACCAGCAAAGAGATCCTTCGGGAAGTCGGAACGGTGACGGGTTTGATGAAAGCCGGTATGGCGACCACAAAGGAGAATACGCTGAAATCCATTCTGTCAGCGTTATGGAACCTTTCGGCTCATTGCACCGAGAACAAATTGGAGATCTGCGCCGTTGAGAACGGCCTCGGCTTTCTTGTCCAGATGCTCTCTTATAAAGCACCCTCCGCTTCCCTAACAATCAACGAGAACGCTGGTGGAATCCTGCGCAATATCTCTTCTCAGATCGCCGTTCGGGATGACTACCGAGAAGTGTTGCGCAACTACAATTGCCTTCAGATGTTATTGGAACAATTGAAGAGTCCGAGTCTGACGATTGTGAGCAACGCCTGCGGGACGCTGTGGAATCTGTCGGCGAAGAACGCAGTGGACCAGGAAGCCCTCTGGCAGATGGGCGCGCCAGCAATGCTGCGAAGCCTCAACCACTCCAAGCATAAGATGATTGCGACGGGTTCGAGCGCGGCGCTGAAGAACCTTTTGAATTCGCGCCCGTCCCACAGCTTACTTCCGCAAATAGACTCGACTGCCCGGGCTATGGACCTCCCCGCATTGCCCACTCTTGGTGCACGAAAGCAGAAGGCCCTGATGCGCGATTTGGGTGACAACTTGGCCGAAACTTTCGAAAACATTGACCATGACGCATCCGTGAAAACAGAGCCAGAGAGCAACAGTGGGACTTGCTTGCACGAATTCCATACCCGAAATAGCCAGGTGTATGAGCAGGAAATCATCAAAGAGTTTGCCACACTCAATCTGTCCGAACCATCAACGAGTTCTCATTCCGGACGTGGCCTCCGCTACTCAGGAGGTTGCGAGAACAAAAAATATGACGATGCCGAAGAGCAGGATCCAGAAGAGCCCGTTGATTACAGCAAAAAGTATTCAGAGACCAGTAAGGCACAGACCGTTGCCATGTCAACCTCAAACGAGGAAAAGAAGGTGTACGATAGCATATACGCAGAGACCGACTTGGATCAATTGACTGATTACTCGCTGAGATATGCCGAAGATGATTCCGACTCTGATTGCGATAAGAAAGCGCATGGGTTTGTGCAGGATACGGTGAAAACGTACTGCACCGAGGGAACGCCCTATGAAACGCCAATCAATTTCAGCACAGCCACGTCGCTTTCAGACCTCCGAATTGTCGATCCGATTGATAACGATAAAGTCGCCAAGATACGCGACAAGGAGGCGAAACCCTCGCAAACATTGACGCATTTGGACGAGAAAGACCATTGCTCTGTGGAGGACATCACTGACCTAGACATCACGGGTAACCCCGCTAAATGCAACCAGAAGTTGGCACGATCCGTTTACAGTTCAGGATTAATGTCGCCGGAGAAACCGGTCAACTATTGCGAAGAGGGAACTCCGGGCTACTTCTCGCGAGTGAGCTCATTCGGGTCACTCTGCGAAACCGCCAACCAGCCTACAAAGCAAGATCTGAAAGAAAATGCCAGCGGTAGAGTTAACATGCCATCTCCTAGGATGGTTCCAGAAGTGAAGAAAACTGAGAACTCTCCTGGAGACGGTCCTAAAGCCGTCAAGTTTGAGAATAATGTGAACTATGCAGAGCAGACACCACTAATGTTCTCCCGGTCGAGTTCCCTGGCATCGTTGGACAGCGTGGAACAGCATTCCATTCATGACGATCGCAGTTCCGTCGTTTCAGACCTCAGCAGACTGACCAGCGGCATTGTATCCCCAAGTGAGCTGCCTGATAGTCCGACGCAGACCGTTCCACCGAGTCCACGGCCACGGAAGGCCCTTGATTACCCATCCACATCCAGAATGACCACAAAACGTTGCACTCGGACATCTGCAGATGGGCGACCACAACCGGCGCCAAGAAACTTACTTCCGAAGGATTCAAAGCCGAGCGTGTTTGAAGATAACATCAAGAAGTTTAAGGAAGAGAGCACTCCTGCACAATTTTCTGCTACAACAAGCATTTCCAGCCTGACAATCGATGATCAAGATGATCAAGTAAATGGGGATCTCGGAAAAGATGAATGCACCAAGGAGAGCGAAGAGGCTGCTGAAAAGATTGATTGCCAAGAGAAACCCCATCCAGAAAGTGCTGAAATTGTGGTGGCATTGTCGGACAACGATGAAGACGAAGATATTTTGGCGGATTGCATTAATATTGGAATGCACAACAATAGGCAAGTATCAGTTGAAGTA
Source organism: Labidoglobus nevermanni (assembly GCA_025447835.1). Taxonomy (NCBI): domain Eukaryota; kingdom Metazoa; phylum Arthropoda; class Insecta; order Coleoptera; family Staphylinidae; genus Labidoglobus; species Labidoglobus nevermanni. The sequence goes on from JAOEHK010006793.1 coordinate 6,125, forward strand.
AATCTCTTTGAAAATTGCAATAAACTCATTGTGTTTCATTATTCAGGCATAGGCAGGCCAAACCAAACCCTCCCCAACAATCTTTGTCGAAAATTCCTTCACTCGGAGCGAAATCGCTGTCGCGGCCGCATGGAAGTGGTATTCCCATGCCTAGGACTGGAATACCACGTCCTGGTACGACTAAACAGGGCCAGATGAGTGTAAATGATACGGCAGCTGATTCTACACGCATTTATTGCACCGAGGACACACCTGCAATGCTCAGCCATGCGGGTTCGCATTCTGATTTGAGCGTGCTTTCAATACAAACTGAGGGTAAGTCTCCGGCCAAACTACCCAGAGAATATTTGTCCGATGACAGCAGCGTCAACGAAAACATCCTCGCTGAGTGTATACAATCAGCAATGCCCAAGGCAAAAGCAATTGCCAAACATCATCGCCCACGTGTTCAGAAGACGCAAAAGGTACCCACGAGTACCCCAATCAAATCGTTCCTGAAAGCAGAGACGCCAACGAAGCGTGTGCTCCCCTACCTAGAAGCCGCTCGCGATGAAACGTCCGCATTTGCCGTGGAAAATTCTCCATGCCAGTTTTCCTTGCGCTCAAGTCTGAGCGATCTCACTGTGGAAGGAAATGCAGCAGGCGCAGGGCATTGCATTAAGGAAGTTGCAGAGGAGTCCGAATCAAGTCCCAGAACGGTTCACAACACGACTGGAACATCAGCGCACGCAGCTGAACACTCTGGTCACGAATCCCTCTCTTCGCTAAGTGTTGAGTCCTTTGGGTCAGTGGAGACGGAGCAGGCTCTGCTTCAGCAATGCATATCATCGGGAATGCCGAAGAAAGCGCTGCACGCTGGAAGGTCATCACAGGACAAGCCCATTGGGGTTGCGACGAAGCAGTTCAGTAAGTTGCCGGTCCAGCGCAGCCAGGCGCCGGAGAAGGAAAACGAAGAGAAGCGTTCAAAAAACGTGAATGCTGCGTCTGCTGTCGAGAACATAAGAGCGGCCTTCTCGGCGGCAGACGGAGACGCAAACGGAATCGGTCTCGCCATCAACAGCGAACACAAGGAGGCGAGCAAAGCGAAGCCCCTCGATCAGCAAGCGCATTCGCCAGCAGAGGTGAACACCGACGAGAACTTATTGACCTCTCTAATGAAGAGTGGCTGTGACAAAAGCCTTGCCAAGGTGCTGGATATAAGCGCGAGCAATTCTTCCTACTCCAACTCCGACAACTGTGCCAATTTGGACAAATCCGACGAGGACTTGATGAAGACTGAGCGCACGCACATTGTGGACAGACGAATGCTGGATCCGGATGCTATGATCGAGTCATTGGATCGATTCACGGCGGAGCTCGTCTCCCAAGCCACATCAAACAAGGACGAGAAATTCAGTAATTCCTTCATTGACGGCGACACGTGGAATGAGGACAGCACGTTCCCGAGTATCTCTGGTAGTGCACCCAACGTGATCACATTCAGCGAGAAATCGTTAGCATCCGACACGCGTCCTCCCGAACCGGCAGATTTGCATTTAGATGTGATCGATGCTCCAGTTTCCAATGAGTTCTCCTCGCTTAATACGAGCACGATGACTGATTCCACTCTCATTGCCATGGAAGCGCATAAAATCGCGTCCACTTTCCAGACGGAGGCGGAGATGATTCAGAGCTCGACAAGTGTGCGATCACTCGATTTGGTCATTGAGAGCATTCAACCCCCATCGTACATGAACTCAATTAGCAGCGGAGCGGATTTGGTTTCAATGCCAACCAGAAGTCCACGATTTGCACGCAAAAAATCACTCCCTGGTGGGTTGATGGTGCGCAGAGCGCTTAGCAACTCCATCAACCAAGTAGAGAGTCTCGAATCGCTTGCAGGGCCAAATAGCTTCACGAATTTGGAGCATGTGAATCCGCCGTCAGTCATGGGCGAGCTTATGGATATGGATGGGAGCTTAGTAAGTGTTGCTAGTATTGCTAGTGATAACTCCCTCACGCAAACGAATCCTATGTTCACCGTGAAGAACCCGCCGAGTTCGTCCCAACTCAATAGTTTAAACGACCTCGACCATATTAACCCCCCATCCCTGTTCAATGAGGTGACCGATCTTTGCAACTCGCTCGACGTAACTGAACTAGACACAACGGAAGTCTTCGAAGACTGCCCAACATATCAGCAAACTGAAAATGACGTTACTGAGCAGTTTTCCGATGCGATCAGCATCACGCCAATTCAATCAGACCTCAGTAGTGCAGAATCCACTCCGAAGAAGACTCGGGCGTTGACACCGAAGGAAAAGCGTAACTTGGAAAAGGAACGTTATCTCACATACACGATTAAAACGCCACAAATTGCGCCTAGAAATGGCGATGCAGTAATAGAGGACACAAACCCGCAAACGGGTACCAGGTCAGAGGCACTGGATAACATAGTTCCTGGGAATGCATTTTCAACGGCGACATACACGCGAGCGCCGCAAAAGCTGACTCCAAGGGAGAGGAGGAAACTGGAGCAAGCAAGGTACCAGACGCAGGTACTATCTAAAGAAGTCCTCCAGACGGTAGCTCAAGCTTGTCTGCCCACTATAACGACTTCAACTGTTACAAGTCTACTTAACCGGCGACAAAAGTTCAATCAGACGCGCCAGGAGAACAACGAGCGCTTCCAAACACATACGATTTCTACGTCTAGCATATCACGGGACACTCCTTCCCCCGATACCATGTGTCGTCTTCAACAGGACGCCAACGTGGTGCTGAAATCGCTCAACGACACTCGGACAGACGAGTTACTGGACGAAACCCTAAGTCTTGTGTCGGACGAGGACTCCGGCGAGAACTCTCGGTGTTCTGTTACGTATAGAACCTACCGCAAGAGTTCAAGTACCATAATGGGAAAGATCCCAATTATTCCACCTTTAATACAAACACCACCTGAACATGCAGCGACTTACAGCGACAGTGAAGAGGACATAGAATCGAAACCTCAAGGCAAACCAAAGATTGTAAAACCGGGCCAACGGGTGATGGTCTCACCAGACAGGGAACTCGCCGAAAAAGCCATTCGTGGTCGCAGAAAACCATTGTATTCCAAGGTGTTCAAGTCATCTCCAGTCCGACCCACAACACCGCCTTCCAAGCTAATGGTTCGGCCACCCGCAGCAAACCAGCTTAAACCTCAAGCAGCCAAAACTGCACCCCCACAACGTGAGGGCGCATCGGAGGAAAAGAAGGCAACAGCGAAAACTTTCAGTTGCATACCCAAAGCTGGATCCACTTCACGCATTACGAAAGCTGCCGCAAGCACGCAAATGGGACAAAGAAGCAAATTGCCCAGTTACGGAGGACGCGGTGGGCTCGTGAAGAGTGCGAGTTCAGATAGAGCAAACAAGCCACTTTCCAGAATGTACAATCGGTCTCCCAGTGTGGACAGTCGCATTGTATCTTCCGCAGGAGGGCGTAAAGTAGCGTCATTAGCATTGCCTGCGGGTGCCAAGACTGGCGCAGTCAAGAAGACGGCTTCCACAATTTCAATTGCTACCCCAAGCGCCGGAGGTAAAGCCAACGGGGTTTTGAATGGAACAATTAATGCTCTTGGTAGCCTAACGACATCGAGTGCAGGAAAACAGATTACTAGTCGAATCGCTAGTTTGTGGAAGCAAGTTGAAGAAAATAAGAAAAAGCAAAAGGATTCAACAGCCAGTTCGCATCCGCAATGAAGTGCAATCCCGATCTTCAATTGATATGCCGTTTGAAATACTTCCGTAGTTCCATTATTCATGTCATATGGGGAATGCACATGTGAACAATTCACGGAAACATTCAGCTCTTAACTTTGATGCAATTGATCTACTACTCTTATGATAAAGCAAGATAATGATTGCGAATCCATACGTTTTCTTGGATTTTTACCGGTAGCAATTTAGATATAGTTTCATTGGAATAGTTAACGTTATTGTATACGTTGCAAAATCGTATCTATATTTTCGTTTCAATTTAGTCTCGTGCGATTTTGTAATCAACCGTTCACGCATTGCATTTACAAGTTTTCATTCTAGTCCAATTCCAATTTATATAATACAAAGGCTGTATGTAATAAGTTCATTTTTTATATTCAGTGCTGATTAGGGGGGCAGGTGATTAGACGTAGCTACGTCCGCTAATCGACCCTTGCTTTAGCGAAGCCCAAAACGCAATCCTGCTCGTTGATGGTCGCGACCAGTCAACGCAGCCTAACGCGATTGCGACGGAGTCTGACACGGAGAGGAAAAATAAACGTTCACCTTCCTTCGCGGTTATACTCAGACTGACTTTATTTTCACAGTTTGCTACGTTTCTGTCCACAGCGGTAAAGGAACAAACACTTGCAATGCATAAAATAAAAGAACAAAGTGCTGCGCCTAGGCGCACGCAGGTACTCAGTCGCATCGGTCGCATCCGTCCTTTCCCGCTACCTGCGAGCCGGTCGACAAGTGCGCCTTCCAAATTGTTGGGTGTAAGACTCAACATGCCGCCCCCGTTGAAACGTCGCAGTTTCAAAGAATGCTCGTTGGGAGTGGGCACAAGTTGCGGACCATCTGCTTCTTCGTTCCTCCGTGCGTCTTGACTGTTGCAATCCGACATATGCCATCCTCACCAGGGTGCACATTCATTACTCGTCCGAGTGGCCAGTTGAGGGGTGGGGTTTGCTGCTGCCTTATGTAGACGAGCTGACCCGGCTTGATGCTCTGTGCGCCATTCGTTGCCCATTTGTACCGCTGTTGTAGTAGGTGTATATATTCTGAGGTCCAGCGTTTCCAGAAACTCTGCTGTAACTGCTGTAACCCTTTATAGTGCGATAATTTGTTAGGGTTTTCGGACAGCAAGTCTATTTGTGGCGGAGCTCTTAAGGCTGTACCAATCAAAAAATGTCCTGGCGTCAGCGGCTCCAGGTCGTCGGGGTCCTCAGACAGTGGGGTTAGTGGCCTGGAATTCAGAATTGCTTCGATCTTGGCGAATAAAGTCATGGCCTCTTCGTAAGTCAGTGACTCATAGCCAACACTTCGCAGCAACAATCTCTTGGCGGATCTCACCGCAGCCTCCCAAAGCCCCCCAAAGTGAGGCGACCGTGGCGGAATAAACCTCCACTCCACTCCGTCGTTTGCTAGCCGTTCTTGAATCTGGCATTGACTCTCAAGTAGAAACCGCTTCACATCCTTCATCTCATTCCATGCTCCAACAAAGTTGCTACCATTGTCGGAGTGTATGGCGGATGGAAGTCCTCGCCTGGCGCAGAACCGATCTAACGACGCTAGGAACGCCTCCGTGCTTAAACTGGTGAGGAGCTCGAGGTGCACTGCCTTCGTGGAAAAGCACACATAGACTGCCATATATCCCTTATGCGTCGTCGTCCCCCGCTTACGAAACTCCTTTACGTGAAATGGACCAGCCAGGTCAACTCCGCAACTCGTAAAGGGTCTAGAGGGTGTTACTCTAGTGGCCGGTAATGGTCCCATCAGCGGGGAAAATGGACGTGGGTTTACACGACAGCACCGGTGACACTCCCTCAACACTCTTTTCACTGACTGAAGTCCTTGCACCGGCCAATATTGGGTCCTCAGTTTGGCCAAGATAGCCTGCGCTCCTGAATGGAGTTGACTGAGGTGTTCCAGGTTTATTATCCCATTCGTGATGGCATGGCCTTTAGGCAATATTATTGGATGCTTCTGTTCAAACGGTAGGCTGGAGTGCTGCAGCCTGCCCCCCACCCGGAGACTTCCAGACTCGTCTATGAAAGGCCTGAGGTGTAGTAGCGGGGACTGCGTTAGTTGAGCTCCTCCCTTTAGTATTGCAAATTCGCGCGAAAACTGCTCTCTTTGTGCGAGCTGGATGAGGGTATAAGTAGCATTGCGTATCTCCTCAACCGAAAGACAGATAGCAACACTAGAAGTGGACCGAGACCGTGCTCTCCTAATGAACCTCTGGCAATAAGCCACTATTCGACGGTGCCGGCTAAAACTGGTGAATCCTCGAATGAAGGGGTTCACGGTCCTTGCAGCGGTTAACGCCACCTTACGAAGTCGGGTCTCCGGGTCTGTAGGTGGGGCAATGCTGGCAGGTTGTTTCGGCCAGCTCTTGGAGTCTTGCGTCAAAAACACCGGACCGGTCCACCAAATTGATGACTCACAAAGGGTAGTTACGCTGCATCCTCGTGAGACCAGATCTGCTGGATTATGCTCCGAGGGAACGTATTTCCAATTTTCAATGATTGTAAGCTCTTGGATTTGACTGACACGATTAGCCACAAACGTTTTGTAATTGGCGCTCTGGGAATTGATCCAACCCAAGACTATGGTTGAGTCACTCCAATATACTTCTTGTTCCTTCGTGGTCTGAAAGGCTGAGCGTACTCGCTGAAACAGGTTTGCCAGTAGTAATGCCCCGCAGAGCTCTAAGCGAGGTAGCGTTTGGCGTTTGAGCGGTGCGACCCGCGATTTGGAACAAAGAAGTAGCACCCTTACTTCACCGTTGGCTTGCACGCTTCGAACGAAGACGGCAGCTCCATACGCGTCCTCGGAAGCATCGGAGAATCCATGGAGCTGAACATCTGTTGCATTGTTTATGAAAGCACAACGGGGAACGGTTAAACAACGTAGATTTTCCAGACCCTCTGTATGCTGGGTCCACAACGACCAAATGAATTGTGGTACAGGGGAGTCCCAACTCAATTGACACTGCCACAGTTTCTGCAGAATGATCTTGGCATTGACGATGACCGGTCCGAGGAGCCCAAGAGGATCAAATACTTGTGCTAGCTCGGATAATATCCTTCTCTTTGTTAACCGGCTGCGCCCCGCCGGTCGCAGAGGCACGGAGAAGCTAATTTTATCGGTTGCCGAATTCCACAACATGCCCAAGGTTTTCTGTGTGGCTTCCTTATCGAAAGGCTTGATCTCGTCAGGGTTATTCATGTGGACTTGATTCAACAACTCCTTGCAGTTCGACCTCCACTTGTGTAGTGGAAACCCTCCTCGTTGTAGCAGATCCTTTAATTCCACCTGCAGCGCTATGAGTTCTGCCTGGTTGTCTGAGCCCGTGATGCAATCGTCGACGTAGAAGTCCTCCTTCAGGACTCGACAAGCCCTTGGGAATACGTTAGCTTCATCTATAGCCAACTGAAGAAGACTTCTTGTGGCCAAGAAGGGAGCCGACGCTGTTCCATAGATTA
>JAOEHK010006804.1:0-24752 GCA_025447835.1 Labidoglobus nevermanni
CTGATTTGGGATGTTTTCATTTTCTGAATTTGTTCAGGGGCATTCAATTTTCACCGAAGCCAAATTGGAGAAATAATGGAACGAGTCGAATACTAACATAGCCTATTAAGTAGCTCCCAGCACTCAGAATGCCTTAATTAACCCAGCAACGTTGAAGAATTCAAAATCCGATCCACGGTAATTTTTCTGCCAATAAATGTATTTATTTAGAACGCATAGGCTTGGAAACACGTTACAAATACAATTTATTTGAGAGGAATAAACCGCGAACTGTGAGTCGCTCCAATACCTGGCCGACCATGCTTAACAGGTTTGTAGGTGAGAGAAAATTCACCTAAGTAATGGCCAATCATTTCAGGCTTGATCTCAACTAAGTTGAAGGCTTTCCCATTGTAGACGCCGACAATTGAACCGACCATCTCAGGCATAATGAGCATGTTACGCAAATGGGTCTTTACGATTTCCGGCTTTTCATTTGGTGGAGCTTCCTTCTTGGCTTTACGGAGCTTCTTCACCAATGCCATTGGTTTCCGTTTCAAGCCCCGACTGAAGCGCCTTCGGGCTCGGCAATGCATCAACTCCATTAGTTGCTCACTGAAAAGTTATTCGCAGTAATACAGCTACTCTCTTTTTTCCATTGTCGGACTCACTTTGGCATATCAAGGAGCTGATCCAAATCAACACCACGGAACGTGAATTTGCGGAAAGTGCGCTTCTTCTTAACTTCGACCTCCTATAATTAATTTAGGATTTTATTGCAATTGCATGTTCAATGATTTTAAGGTTAAAACAGGCGAACAACCACAATACGCTTTAAGATTGCATTTTCATAAATTCTAACAATAATACAAGGTTTACCTTATCAGCCATCGTGCTCTGGATTTATGGAAGGAAACTTAATTGGAAACGATAAAGGATGTTGAAAGAATTCGCCGATTATAGCTCGTCTACAACGAACACACCCCTGACATTAAAACCACATTGACAAGTGAAGTCTTACCGAGTTCAGCCGAAAGAAGTTGGTCAACTCCGAACATTTTAAATCAATATTTTAAATAAAAATTGTTGTGTTTTAATTACAATAAAGCAATTTCTATAGATATATCGAGGAATTAGTTGATTACATAATATAAACATCACATGTATTTATTATGTCGTCTAAAAACATGTGGATGCAGTACACTCTTCTATGAGACCCCAGAATGTCCTGGAGACTCCATTGTTAAAGCTCCTTAATACGTGCGAAACCACGACATCTTACCCATTACAATACTTCATGACAAACTCGCGAATAGCCTCCACGCTTCAGTCGTGGGTCACTCTACCCCAGCCATTTTAGAAATCTACCGTTATACCTCGTTATATAGTCAGGTTTAGCTACCAGATTAGATATCCCCAACTGGCCCAACTTTACCCTCCTATATCCGCCTCTCTTTACCATCCCGTAAGGCCTAACAGCTAGATGAGCATCTAGCAAGAGGACAACCATAGCATAAGGTCGGGGTTCAGTGGATGGGTGGAGGATAACGAGGTGTCCAATGGTTGCCTCAATATCATATCTTATCTCTGGTCAAAATAATCTATTTCCGTTAGAATTTACGGATTCTTATCTAATCGAGAAGTCTGGACTGAGTTCTAAATTGTTCATTTCGTAGCAATTTAGATAGTAGTAGTAGAAATTATGAGTTGTTCGACTAAATATGCTTCTCAGTGAAAACTTTATAAGACTTGAGCAATGCCACAAAGACCAGTTTCACGGGAGACTTGGAAATCAGTGCATGAGGCTGATCGGTCAATTGGGAGATGTTTCAGGGAGAAGTTAACTCAGTTTCTGTGTCCCGCTACTCTACTATTTACCATCACAGCCTTTACAGTGCCTGCAGCCGTGTATTTCTGTATAGTGGATATGCCAGAGCCACTAGGAAATGATCCACATACGTGTGTCATTTCCCAAGAATACCGAGTTCCCTGTGCCTTCCCAGGTGAAATAGGAGGATATCGCATGGGAAATGTAACGGAAAAGCTTTGCAAGTCTAGACCTTGCTGTTTCGATGACCACAGTCTACAGTGTTATCATTCATTGCCTTCAAAATACGGCTACAAACTGGTATCCAATTCAGACATTTACACGAAGAAGTTGGACCAATCCCCCATGGGAACAGAAATCTTTGAAAACATTTCCATTACGGTTAAGAATGTTGCGAATCATGTTAAAATTAGTTTGTTAGCAATCGCTCTTCCATCCACAATACCCAGTGAAGGTATAATTGGAGAAGTGGGCTACAAGATCTATAAACAAAGTTTGGCAGTTGATATCTTTCGGAAAGATCGTCCTGAGAATGTCCTGTTACAAACTGCGCGAGGACCTTTGATTGCTTCGAATGGTTATTGGGAATGGACGATGCAGTTAACACGGGAAAACGGCCAACTTTACGGATTGGGAGGCATCAATATCAATAGAAATGTTACTAAAGTTATTTACAGAAATGAAGCTGATCACACAACTCTTCCGTTCTTCCTAGCCCATCATGAGCAGGAGTTTCATGCTGTAATTATTGAGCATGATGGAATACTAGAAGTGGAAGTGTTGGATTCGAAGTTAATTATCATGAGGGGCATAAATTCCACCCGCTTAAGTTTGCGGTTGTTTCCTGGTCCTACGCTTGACGATATTTATTCACAGAGGGACGTCGGATTTGCATTTAAAAACATGGTTGCTGACGTTCCTCGGTGGATGCTAGGAATGCATATGTGCCGGAATGAGATAATGAAACCGATGAACGCAATTAATCAATGGCTAGACGAGGATCATATCTATAAAAAGCTCTCCGCAGATAGCGATTGTTTCAACGAATTGTTCACGATTTTTCTGATTGAGAATGAAGAAAATGTTATCATTAAAAGCATGCTTCGGTTTGTGCTTAATAAGATTAAAAGCAGAGGAAAGTTTATTTTGCCATTTACGCCTCACGTAAGTCCAACTTAGGCCTTCTTGATTTCCAGCATCATCAAGTAATTTTCAATTGATTAGATTCCAGTTGGTGAGAAATATTCTTTGTATAAAACTGCTCTTGAAATGGGAGTTGTGATCAGAAACTTATCCGGACAAGTGCATTTTGGAAGATATAAAGAGCGTAATGTAATATTTTTGGATTTCACGGCACCAAAAATTCTGCATTTCTTAGAAAAACTGTTGGAATTGGTGAGCACTATAATCAAACGTGATTATATTGATGGCGTTTATTTGCTGGATAATTGGCCACAAGATGATAACTATGTGGTTGACCCTAGGAAGGAAAAGTTAATTTACTACAACGAGGTAAGTCCTCAGAGTCAGTTTTACATTCCTTTCAATTGCAAGTACCTTTCAGCGAGTCCTAAAGTCGATGAATAAAACCCTCCCGTTGCACTTGGCTACTGGAAAGCGGAACCAGGCAAATTATATCCTTGCACAAATCCAAATCTTTGAAAAGTTACTCCCACATGCGAAAATAATCAGTTCTTCTTACATGTATCCAATGCGAAGTCCTTTGTTTCCGCAAAATGTGAGCCTATCATGGACGAATCTGAAAGCAGCCACAACGACTCATCTGATGCATAACTTGTTCCTACATCCGTTATCATTCAGTCCAGTCTGCGGTACTGGTCAGTACTTGAATCCTGACTTGAACGAGTTATGTGCGCGTTGGTTTATCAACTCCGCCTTACATCCAGGACAACGCTTTACCAAGCAGTGGTACTTAGATGAGAATATGTATGGTAGCACTCGAACAATAGCAGATAAAGCTATAGCCTTAGCAAAGGAACTTCGGTATTATCAGTACACCATGTTTAAAGCATCTGGGTATACGAATAAACCGATGTTTATGGACTTTTATGACGACAATCAAACATTTGCTTTGAACGAACAATTTATGGTTGGAGATTTGCTCGTCAGGCAAATAGTCCTGCCAGGAGTAACCACAACTAAAGTCTACTTACCAGAGAAATACCGTTGGTACGAATTTGGAGCAGGAAACGTATTTCCTAAGGGTTGGAATGAATTACCTATTCTACGCGATGAACGCATTATATTTATTAAAGAAGGAACCATTGTCACTTTGGTTCAGGTAATCTGATCCTTTAACAACGCTATATTTAGGCAGTCTAATATAATCAGTATTTCTCTTTGTGTAGAGAATGAACAAAGTTGATTCCCAGGAGGGTTTGTTGTTTATAGTTGCTAAATATTGCAATTCGAAGACAAGAATCGCAGGGCGGATTCTTTATAGTGAAGCACATATTGAACTTGTTGTCCTTGCAGAAGGATTGCGTATGAGTAATTTGGATGAGATTCGAAAGGAAATTCCTTGCAATCAACGAGAATCTGAGCGCTTGCATATTAGTAATGTTAAAGGTATTCTTGTGTATGATTGTAATAAGGAATCACAGTTTTATTCGACATCCGTGGATTTATGTTCTATTGAAACAAATGATTATGTAATAAATTATCCATAACTGTAATATTTATTGCCGTTGTTGTCCTACCAGATCATGAAGTTGTCGCCTTAAAATTTTACCTACTGCACTCCTTGGAATCTTGTCAATAAATTCCACACCGCCATGCAATTGTTTATGGGAAGTGACATGGTGTGCGAGGAAGTTCTTAACATCTTCCTCAGATAGGTCATAGTTTGGTTTACGAACAACGTAAGCTTTAGGAATCTCTCCTGCACGTTCGTCCTTAATTCCAATCACAGCTGCATCTACAATTCCAGCATGCTTCATTAAGATATCCTCTAGTTCTGCAGGTGCGATTTGAAATCCTTTGTATTTGATCAGTTCTTTAAGTCTGCCTTGGATGAAGAGGAATTCTTCGTCATTGAAGCAGCCGATGTCGCCGGTATGGACAAACCCGTCAGAATCAAATATTGCTTTAGTCGCATCTGAATTCCCGAAGTAATCTTTCAACAAAGTGGGCCCCTTGATACAAATCTCGCCAACTTGATTCGTTCCAAGCGTTTTCTGTGTATCGATATCTGCGATTTTAACTTGCGTATTGGGAATCAGTTTACCCACGCTTCCCGGAAACCGAGTATCATGTAAGGGAGTAATGGAAATCGCTGCCGCTTCCGTCATACCGTAGAGTTGTCTTAACTTCCAGCCGAGTTTTGCTTCAAATGAGGATTTCGTTTCAGAATCAAGGGGTGACCCCCCAGTAATCGCTGTTGTAATGCTGGAGAGATCGTATTTTTCTGTGAGAGGACTGTTTGCAAAGAAGAGGGCAATTGGGGGTACGAGGAACAACGTTGTAATGCGGTATGTTTCAATGGTTTGTAGGTAGACATCAGGTTTGAATTTCGGTAGGACAATTGCGCGCGCATTTAAAACGAAGCAAGCCATCAAAGTCACGAAACCGAACATATGATAAAAGGGTAATACTGCATGGATGGCTGAATTGCCCTGCAACTCGAATCCGCAATCTGCAGATCTGGCCAGAATGCAAAAAACATAATTTCAGATAAAACAGTCAATATAAAAATTGAATCAATTTTACCCAAGTGCGAAAATGGTGTTCTTAAAACTCAATTGAGTAATTGAGACTCCCTTGGGAAGGCCAGTTGTACCAGCAGAGCTCAGAATAATAGCAATTGCATCATTCATCTGCGAACCCTTAGCCAGTGGCAAATTGCTTTCAACTTCGCTGATTTCCTTGTCAGAATAATTGATTTGCTCTTTTAGATCCTCGAAACTCACCAAAGTTTCAACGAATTTCATATCTTTTGTACTTTCCTGTATTTCCCTCAACTTTTCTGGGTTTACTATCACAAATTTCGGTTTCGAAATTGTGAAAGCATGTTTGATTTCAACTACTCATTAACAGATTCGAAGATATTTAAGATTGTTTAGAATTCAGTCTCTAACTTACGTGATTTGTATTCTGGATTTATGGGGTGAATTGGGGCTCCCAAATATAAACAGGCAATCGCGGCAAATGCGTAATCAACGCTATTTGGGGAGATAATTGCAATCATGTCACCTTTGCCAACTCCTAGTTTATGTAATTTGTTTGCAACTAAAATTGTTTTGCGAAAACATTCTTCTGTGGTAAATGAGACATTTGTAATTCCATCAATCTATAGGGAAGTCATGGTATCAAATTAGATTCTTATATAGTTGTAACACTTACTAAGATATCCTTATTAGGACTTTTCGGATTCTGTAAGGCGTCGAAAAAGAGTTCTCCTACAGATTTTTCAAAGTGCGGCATTGGTAATTTGAGTCCATGTAAAATCTTTTCCATTTTACTAACTTTCTTAGTTTCTTGTTTTGATTATGAGGAGCGACTAACAGTATTGCCTCTGCACGCAGAATTTATAATCAATTATAAATGCTGCCTTTGGTTTCACAAATAACTAAACTTTGTAGTGCTATCAATTGGATGACTTTACGGATAAAAGTTCACAGTTCATTGCTAGATAACCATTGGCAGAATTACGAATTGAGGGAGTAAATATAATATAAAACTGCCATAAAATCAATATTATGTTTTGGCAATAAAGATTAATTATATCTATTTTGGTATTCATTAAATTGCAATGGAAGAGAAAAGAGGAAGACCTAGGAAAGCGTGGGATAACAGAATAAGAGAAATTATGAGCAAAAGAGGGATGGCAATGGAAGAAGCGAGGAGGACGGCAATGAATCGGAAGAAATGGAAAGAATACATAGGAATATGAGGCAACAAGAACACCCAACACCCCCAAGCGGGGTATAAATGGGCTAAGATTATATATAAATTACAAATGAAACTTGAGCATTAATAATGAAGCTAAAATAATAACTAAGAACTTCTAACTCTCAGTATTAGAAATGATTTGGAATTTGCACATAATCAATGATTATTTATTACATATGGTTTACTTAGAAAAATAATATTTGTGACGTTAAACAAGATATAATCATATGAATAACTAACACTACATTTCAAATTAAAACACATTGCATTTGTTACAATAAAGTAACAATTTCCTCATGAAATTATTAAAATGTCATAAGAATATTGCAGCGATTGTCAGCTTTCAACAATAAATGCTATTACAAATTTGGCAACCAATTCTTTCTTTTTGTATGAATGACTATAAATTCAGTGACTAATCCTCAACTTGCCCTTTGTTATATATATGTCCGACTCAATAATTTCCACATAAAATTCGCAATTTTATAAAAAGTATCACCTTAGACCAGGGGTTTTTTGAACGTCGACTCCTATATAATTTTTCGGGGTCTCCCTCGACCCTAATAAAAGTAATTTTCAAATAAAACTATCTAAACTTCAGGTACGGGAGTACCCGATGATGATTACCACGAAATTCACGGAAATGCGAATATTGAAGATTGACTTGAAATAACATACAAACACAAGGAAAAGCGACAATTAAAGTAGTAAAGAGCTCTTCTAGCAAGTATGCCGGTCAAAGTTAATCAATTACTTGATTTTGCTTCGACCCCCTGGTCAAGATCGACCCCTGCATATGACAAATAGACCCCTTGGAGGTCTATAGACCCCATTCTTCCTTAGACTGTACTTAAACCTACTAGGTACTATTAGATAAAGTTGAAATGATTTACAGATGACATTGTTTAACAACAATCATTAGAAATGTACAAGTTTGTTGCACAAATGGAGTAATTAGGTGTAATTAGAAATGTCATGTTACTATCCGTAATTGTAACTTGATAGGCCCTTCTTTTGAATAGCGGCTGAGACAGCAGCAGTGAGAAAATGGTCATCGGAATCATCCGAGTTGGAGGGATCGTCAAATGTCCGCAAAGGCATTTGTATGAGACTGTGACTAGTGCTCGCTGTGGAAGGTTCACACTCGAAATTGCGATGCTGAATGTGATTGGGAAGCGAAGTCTGCAGGCCATGCGATTGAATTGCCATGAGAATCCCTTCATCCTCGACTTGCTCGTCGTTCTCGCAGCTTTCCACCAAGTCAGTCGCATCGAAGGGCGCGATTTTCCACAACTCCATCAACGAGTTGATGGTGTTGTCCACGTAGCTCTTGGCCACTTGCCTCCGGTGCCATTTCTCGAGGAACTCCTCGTGTGTGCGATGATTTGGCTTGACTAACGTTATGGGAATGTCGTCGGAGATTGCCTTATCAATGTTTGTAACATGCTCATCCTCAAATAGCTCATCGTCATCCAGCAGCGCGTTGGAGCGAATCAGAAGTGTGTTGATAATGTTAGAGTCGTACATCTTCTTGTCGCTCTTACTCTCTGTCTCCGAATCTGTATCCGACGAGTTGCTGCTGTGTCTTGACTGCCGACTTTTGCTGTTTCGATGGCAATGGCGATTTCGGAATGACGCGCAATTCGCTTTCAGATGATACTTTCCTTTCAATTGCCACACATATCGGGCCTTCTTGAACGGACGCTCTCGCTCATAATCAGACGCATTTAGCGAAGCTGCATAGTGATTTCGACGAGCAGATGAAGACTCGCCCATGTTCTTCATGCGTCCAACCATGTGAGCCTCACTATTGTCCATTGCTCGATGCTTCAACCTCACTATCGACGCACCAAAAAGTCCATGCAATTGTCGTAGGCCTTAAGAGGCTTTTCATTGATAACGTCAACTTTCGTTGGGGCCCAATGCTGGTTTGTTTTCGTTTAATCACAATCAGATGTTCTGGATTTGACATTTGCTAGAAAAATTTATGTAATTTTCATCACCGCCATCTGTTGCTCAATAGCTGCATCTTCAGATTCAAATTAAGTTCGCACATTCGCTGGTAGATGTTTCTGTTTGTATTTAATTCAAATTATTTAAACATAATTTAACAACAATCTCATGTTTTGATAAATCTTCAGCTATGATTATATTTAAACAAATATGAAATAAATCTCAAATTGCATGAGTCAGTAATTTCCCAAAGTATCAACAAAAGAAAGTTGAAATGAAATTTGCGCACTTGATCACAACTTTATGATGACGTGATTATTGCTTAGAGTAAAGGAGTATGAGATAATTATTTGCCTTGAAAGTAATCATGATAGAATGTAGAGTTGTCGATCACTGGGTCTCACCTCGAGAAGACTTTCACTTGCTATCGGATCTGCATTAAATCTAATCTTAGTGGCGCTTTTGACGAGAGGTCTTTCGGTCCCATTACCCAGTCACCCGGAGAGTGGAGTGCCCGAAGTTGCGCTCTTCGGTAGGTAACGCCGACGAAGACGGCGGTCACAATGAGGTAGGTAAGCTAAGGCGACGTTGGCCGAGAAGGTGTTGGCTGCAGCGAGGCTGAAAGCCTGCTAAATCGAGCACTGAGCAGCGCACTTTCCCTTAGAATCAGTTTAGCAACGACCAGCGGCATCGACACATTCCTCAGTGAATTCGAAGAAAAGTACAGCAAACTTCTGCTAGACTAGCGAGGCGATTAAGAAATGAAGATATCCGCTCAGGTAGTAAAAGACGCAATTTGAAATGTGCGCAATATTTCAAATGTTAATTCATTGTTGACTTGTAATTGCGGTAACAATTAGTTTCCACTCGGAATGCAATATAACTCATTCCAGCAATGACTTATCGCTTGAATGTGCAATAAATTCGCAGATTTGCGTCCTGGCAAGTTTGCTCTTCATCACGCTGGGCTGCACTCCGGTCCTTAGTGCACCGCATCCGAAGGCTGCGCCCACGCAACGCCCAGAAATATCCGAGGAGGCTTTGTCGATGGCCCTCAGCGATAAGCGCTACTTGATGCGGCAACTGAAATGCGCCCTTGGCGAAGCGCCCTGCGATCCAGTCGGCCGGCGACTGAAAAGTAAGCAAATCTATATCCGAATGAAGTCAGCTTGTTAATCACTCGATTGCGCTGATTACCAAACGCCAGACGTGAATCACGCGAAATTCCAATACAACTTTTCACTTTCGTTCGTCTACATGCCGATTACGTTCATTGTAGAAAGTTTGCTTTGTTTCAAGATGATGCGAGCGAGAGATTCGCATTAAAAGTCATTCTGATTGTAATGTAATGCTTCACTTGCAGGTTTAGCGCCCTTAGTCCTGCGAGGATCCTGTCCCCAGTGCACGCCAATGGAAATGCGCCAAATCCAACGCGTCCTTGCACACGTTCAGCGCAACTTTCCCGGGGAATGGAATAAAGTCATCAATCAATATGCTGGTTAAGCTAATTGCAACTTTTAGCAGCCAATTGTCTTCACTATCTCTCATATTACACACAATTCGTAGGTGAGCCTGAGCTATCGTCCCATTGGTACAAGTTGTACTAAGTACTAAGTCACTAAACTGTACTAAAACTAACAATGACTAGCCATAGAAATAAAATGCCAGGAACAATGTCTATGTGTTCGTTTTTTGGATTTGAATGTAGCTGAATATGGACTGTGCGGAAAACTCAATGCGCAATTTTCTGCGGACGTAACCCAGCTGCGGAAATATGTGGACGAAAGTCATTAAAAGTTTGCGAGTCACGCTGGTAATGTGCTTGATAAATCTTTCCACGCTGTAAAAACATTCACAAATCCTCCAATGTAATAAATGAGAGAGAACAATAAAAATTATCCGAGTATCATATGTGCCAGAGGCATGAATATGTTTCGAATTTACTTTCCTCATACACCCTTATAAATTTCGCGTTACATTGGTAAACCTATCATCTTGATCATTTGCTTAAATTCCATTAATCCATTGATCGCAACACATTTCCTCATTTTCTAAAGGTACCAGCATTATTATTAGCGTTTTCTTCGTTTGTATGTTAACATTACACCTGTTATTAATAAATATTTCTGATTTGCATGCGGGAATTCATAATATTCTATTACAAGGTGATCATGAATACAACTTCATTATTAATTGTAATGCTAATATTGATTTCATTCATAATGTGAGCAAGGATATTTCTAAGGAACAATACTTTAGTTTAACAAGGTTGAAACTTTTTAATTTTAAGCAAATTCTTTGTTAGATGCGTGGACCAGCAAATATGCCGACAAAGGAAGCAGTTTGAAGGAAAGTTTATTCCAACTATTGCAATCCATATTTGTGCCGGCAGCAGCATGGCGCATTGAGCAGCAAAAGGAAGAGGAACGCAAAGCCTTAAGATGGCAAAAGTGCACGATGCTTTTGCTAACTTTCAATCGTTCACTTTAAACCGAGTTTGCAGTCTCGCTTTTTCTCCTCTGTGCTGCACTCAGTTGTTTAAGGTTTTTGCATTAACTTCATTATTCACTTGTGTCTCGCAGGCGACGAGCAAAGTCCACTTCTTCAGCAACTGTAATGCTTCCAGACGAAACTTTGGCGACGTGGAGATGTGAAAAACTTGCATCGCATGCGATAATGATCATTTCTAATTGGAGTTTGCGCATCTTAGCCTACTGTTTTATAGCGCAAATTCAATTAAACGATGTTCAACTATTTCATCAGCAAATGGGGTGCTAGTAGAACACGAATGCTCTTTGACGTGTTGATACGCGAGATCATTTGGATTGCATTGAGGTCAGCAATGCAATGTGTGCGCAATAAATTAACTAACAACGAAATTCGCTACAATATTGTAACTGTAATTGTTTTAGCCAATTGTGCCAATTAATGCAGCTTGATCAATGAATTACCAATTCTGATATCGGAACAGATAAATTAATCAATTAATTATCCTGCTGCTGCATTTGAAAATTAAAACTATGAACAATAATATCCTTACGGAAATTGAAAGGGGTAAAGCTTATCTTAATTATGGTGCAATAGTCGTCTGATTAGAAAACCTCGCGCAGAATAATGAAGCGAAGCAAATGAAAAGAAAGCAGAGAGCAGTAATGCTTACACAGCTTTGATTTTCTTGTATTAAAAGGGTGGGCAGGGTGAGCAGTTTGGGATTGCATAGTACGTGCTTGCACATTTTCCCGAGAAAAGTCCGCTGAATCTAAAAGAAACACATCCAGATCTTCGAACTGCATCAGTTGAACGATCACAAATTGGAAAAAAGCTATTTTGCTAGATTTATTGGGAAGCCATATGTCATCTAAAATGATTTTCCGAATGCGATTGTTAACTAAGCATGAAATACATGCTGAATTTTCAATTGCCCTAGACGAGGTACTGGAATGTCATTGGAGTTAAGGCGACCTCAGGGACAATTTGCCAGAAATGTCGTTATTTTGTTCCGCGTGTAAAGCCACAATGACTGCAATCGAAGAGTTGTATGTGTGCCAACAAATTTGCCAAATGGCAAAGAATTGCGAACGTTTTTCAGCAACTTCTCACCCGCCTGACGTTCTGCAGTTCTTGCGATTTCGCTCGCTCAGACGGCAAACGAGATCCGCGGTCGTTTCATCCCTGTGAAGCACACATCCGTTCGATCGGAATAGCAGCACCATATTTTCCAAGTGTTTTTCCTTTCCGCTCTGCTCGCGCATGTGAATTGGATCTCGAACGCACCCTGTTGTCCCTCGACATGTGCATTTCCTGATTTGCGCGAAACTTCCACTTGACGGCGCGAAAAACTTTGCGCATAAATTATCAAGCGCGGAAAAATGATAAAAACGACAAACGCAGATGTTCAGCGAGACACTTTTTGGCTCTTGCTTCAAGATTGCGAAAGCTTCAGGTCAGAAAACATCGAATGCGCTGCATTTTCCAGAAATTCCCATTTCATATTATGAACGAAGATTCGATAAATTGATGATTTGATGAGTTTTTCCAGCCATCTTATTTATATCGTAATTATTTTCACGCGTGGAAGAGAGCGGAGTTAGAAAAAGTTTGTAGGAAAGATGGACCAATGGATACTCTGACATCTAGTTCAATAAAAACTTGAAAACTCGTTTAATTGCTCAAGTTATTGGTTGGAAAGTTGCAGCTGCTGAAGCACTATGTCTCGTAAATCTTTAAATTCCATTTCTGGGAAATAGCGATTTCAGAAGTGCCTGGTAAATATACGATATGAATCATTAGAAATCTACTATTTGATCCTTGTTTAAAGAAAATAAAAGTTCTTTAAATTATCATAGAAATTGAAAGTATTTAGCGAACAAACACAAGTTTGCTAATGTTAATATTGACAAATAAATTTGAAATTAATGCGTCCAGCAAATACGAAAATGAGCAGAGAGATGAAAATTATCAGAAAATTGATCAGCCCAGCGATGACCACTGCCATCGGCACCGGTTACCCGATTGCCATCCCAACGTACCAATTTTCTTTTCCTGCCATTTCATTCCTGCGCATCTGTGATACCGCAAAATCGGGTATCACCATGATAAGTCTTGTTGCTGCTGACGGCGGGTGCAAATGGAAGCACGTCTCAGTGCCAAGTCGTGGTGAATGGAACACTTTTTGTCTTCGTGCACATATGGCCTGCAAGTTTCGCTGTTTTGCCAGTCGATTATTAATAAAGTTCGCCATTTCGGCTTTCATTTCGACCCTCCTCTTATCGCCAATATGTGTTTACATATTCATTGCACTCCTTTTCCGACTTTTGACTAGATAGAATCAATTTCCAATAGGTTTTCGTTTTTGGCCTTTATTCACAACCCAAGGCCGCCCACATTGGTAGTGAGTAAGGATGCAATTCGTATTCAATCTGGCGGTGGCAGATAATGAAAACGAAAGGAAACTAAGGATGAGAGATAAATGTCATTCGGAAGTTGATCCTCATTGAAGCAGGGTCGAACCTGGTGCTGAAAGGATGCTCCAGTTGAGCGACATTGCAATCTGCTGCAAGTCCTGGCATTTTGACCATCAACCACATCTGCAACGGATGAGCCACCACCAAATGTGCGTGTAAGCCATGGTTCTTGTTCGTTACATCCAGCTGACGTTTTCGATTCTATGAAAATGGGCAGCAATTAACAAGACTCACGTGCTCACGTGCATACTGAAATTACCACCTTGGACAAAGTCTCCAGGCATTTCTGTTCATGTTGATATTTTGCAGATAAGTCCTAGATATAAAATATGATATTCTGGTGAAATTAGGATATAAAGTGTAAGGAAGAATCCCGAATAAATTGTGATTCAATGAAATCCTCACATTTGGAGAAGCATGAAAACTTACGACAGCAGAGATGAGTGCAAGTCGCGTAAAATGTTCCAAGATGACGGCGAAGAAAGCAGAAGTATTATGCATGCGATTCTGTGTTCGGCGAAGGGTTTGGCAATGCTAAAGTCGGATTCGCACACCGAATTCATCATGTGTAGGATCCCACGCTACAAATTTCTATTCTGCTTATGTGCATTCACTTATATGCCTTATTATTTATTCACGAATACAAGAATATGGAATGCATTCGTGCTCTCTGCGCGCATATCCTCGCTTTCCCGCAAAACATTATTTCTTAGACGCGCGTAAGATATGATTAAGGTTTTTCGCTTCCTGGTATTATGTCTTCCATTTGAATGCGAGTGTTCCCAGTCTTAATGAGTATTATGGTCCGAGCTATTATCTTAAACGTTTAGCCAACTTTGGCAATTTGCTGCAACTTTTCCCGCGCTCGTAATTGCAATGCAAACATTTGCAAATGCCACTGATATTACTTTATATAATGGCCCTGGGTTCCAGGAGCAATGTGTGGGAAAGTTGCCATCGGTAGAGGGCTAGAAATTCGCGAGTGCTTGTTTGAATGAGCTGCCTGCTGCAGCCGGTGGATGAAAGCCGTAAACATAAAGCATTGCTCATCCCGAATTGGGGGCGCCAGGAGGAGGCCCAATTGCTGCCCATACATTCGGATAGTACAACTTGCTGCCTGTGCGGTGAAGCAAGGTGATGTAAATCGTACCGGAGCATTGCATCTGAATGCGTTTGGAATTGGTGCTTAATTTTCAAATGTCGCTTCTGACCACCTTGCTCCCAGAAATTGACGCAAAGGGCACCTCATACACCTTTTCATCATATCAATTCTGGGAGATTATAAGAATATATTACAAAATGAAATTAAAACCTATTTATTGCTTTTGATGTTGAAAGCCTAGCAATTTTTCAAATACTCAGAGGAGAATTAGACAAACTTAATAGGATGAAATGGAATTGCAGTATTGCACTTTTAAGTGCTTTGTGAATTTTATGATGAAAGAGTATACATATAGACAGATTCAGATAGAGGTTCGGCCCCATTTCCCACCCTAGAAAACTTTTATTCCCATAATTCCAAATTATGTATTTCGAATGAGAAATAGTTTAATCATAAAGAGATAATTGATAACTATATAATTACTTCACTCCTAAACACTAAACTAAACTAAATTTTTGTATCCACTACGTAATTAAAGAATTAGTCACGTCGGAAGTCATATTATGGTTTGAATATTAAATTATTTCCAATGGAAATGCATAAATTTTAGGCTAAAAGGTTATTGAAATCGTTCCAATTTCTACAAGAGCGAAGAACGTGCAAAGGCTTTCAAGTCCACATTAAAGTACTTAGTGTGTTGAAAGGAAAAATGAAATAAACTCGAGATAATGTATATTGAAATGAGGAATTGCTCTATAGTCAGTATACTATTGATTAATTTATGGGAAGGATTCTATTTTTGATTAATTATGCGGTCATAATTTTACGAAAATTAGGAAAGACAGTTTTGTGTCATTTTCTGCCGAAACCTCCAGGATTTCAAAGATGAGTCTTATATCATCAGATGCGCAATTAAACGTTCCACAGGATGCACTTTGAATCATCCTGATAAACCCAGTAGTTCCGGAGAAAAACCACAATAAGTGTCGACATATTTCTTTATCGCAATCTCCGAATTGCGATGACATCAATGCCGAGTTGCGATCGCGTCATCACCGAATCGAGAAATCCGTGGGCTACACTTCCGCAGATTTCCTTATTGAATAAAGAATATTTCCGCTGTTTTGTTATGTGGTTCATTATTCCGCATTATTCTGCTTTCTGCAATTTTGCGACATAAAATTCTTATTAAGTCTACCACGTGACAAGACTAATAATGGCAGAAATAGCGTAATAACGCGACAAGGAATTCGCAATTGTTTGCAATTTTCGCCCTAGTGCCCTAATGAAACTTGCGCGAATGGCACAAAGTCTGTTTCGTCTTTTCATCATTCGCAATCATCCCTTTGGTGTAATGCTCACCTTGCTAGTTATTTTTCGCAAAAGACTTGTCATTGAATTCAATTTCATTTTGTAATATTTGTTGTCAAATTCTACTCCGAATTCAAGTCACAATTGGTACAGAATTGATTGAAAGAGAGGCAGAAAATTAAGTGTAACGTGAGTCACCACTGACGACAAAAAGGAAGTTCCAGTCAAGTGGAAAATTATACGCAAAGCGACGAATTGAAAAATCGATAATTTCGAATGGTTTCTTTCCGGTAATAACTAACCAAGGGTGCTTCAAGTTGCAGGATGCATGCTTGAAAAGCATTTGACCGTGAGTCTGGTTTTTCAAGGCTTTCGTCTTGAATCTGCTTTGCGCACTTTTCAGTGGCTCAACTAATAAAAGAAGGGAGAAAAGGCAACGCAGATGACACGTGATTTATGTCGATTCTTTGAATTAACGATTGGGTAATCGATTACTGTCTGTCGTGGTGTCTCGCAAACGATTTCTACATTGCCTTCCTCTATAGATTCCCCTCTGTGTTATCTTATCGAAGGAAATTTATTACCAATCCTTTCTGGATTTCCATGCGCCCATTCCATTGGAATATTTAAGCTAGCTGATACTTGTTTGATTCGCGTATAATTCAACAATATAAATTGCAATATGTTGTACTGTTTTGTCTGTCTAATATCAATCAGCATCCATTAATTGTCTAAGAGAATTGTTCTATAATCGATATATTTGTCAGAAAGTATTGTAAATCGAATTGCCAGTTTTTTATAAGGGATTAAAACTTGGCAATCGACCGAACTGACATCTTGTTTGTATAGAAAGTGGAAAAATGCCAACATTTGATTAAACAATAGGAAAAGTCTGTTGTAGATTTGTATGATTAATATTTGATGTCAAAAACCTGATGCACTTTCATTATTTTCAATGCCCATTTACTGACGTTTGATAAATGAAATTGATTGAATATCGTTCCACCATGTTCCTCATCATTTCCTTTTATCGTGATATTTCAATAGCGAAAATGTTATTCACTGGAAAGTTCATACACGCCAACAAATTGAACTTTTGTTCAAGATAATCAGGTCAATACTAAATCAAGAGAACTGACAATAATATTTCTATAATAATTGGTAATGATTATTTCGTTGTGAATGAATGTGGTTGTTGAAGGGGAGAAGGAACAATTTCGTTTGAGCTAGTTTACAATGTATTTTAATGAATACGTACGTGAATGCAACAGCATCCCGAAAGTGCACTTGTGGTACGAATATTAATAACTGAAACCTGATAATATGCACGGAAACTAGTTATGTTTCCATTGCTTTAGCTGCTAAACTGACCGGAACTCCAACAACTACAAATTTTCCAGCATCCGCGAGTGAATGAATGCATGCTCACTAATAGTCTTCCTATGTATAATAGGAAATTTCGAGGAATGCCTGCTCCAGCATGAATGCCAACCGGGGTGCAATTGTCATGAAATTATAATAAATTCATGAGCCAGCTGAACAATGATTTCGCCCCTGCACATACAACGCAGAATAAACACTGCTTGGAAAGACTGTGAACATCTTATCACGTGTTCATGTAGCGCACATTTCGCCACCTCATTTATATTACCAAAGCGCGAGTCGTTGAAAGGGCGCAGGCCTATGCTGGGGGCGAAAGATGAAGAATTGTAGCTATGGGTAACCACCCAGAGAGGAGATGTTACAGTTGACGCGGGAAAGTGCGACAGCATCGAGCCTCAATTCTTAGGGTTGCAACCTCACACATCCCACCACATTCCGAACGCATCCAGATCGAGCACAGAATGCTCTCAACAAAGAGATGTGACCCTGTACTCGGACCAGAAACGTGAACAGCATGTATATGGGAACGCTTTTCAGCGCGCTCTCAACCCCGTTCCTTTGCTGGGGCGAACCAGGACAGGTGAATAAATTGAATTGCTGGCAGAGTGCTAATGCATACGAATGCATGCTATTATTTCCGAAGAAGGAAGCGGTATCATCGTTTGCGTAAAAATCTTACAACTTTGGTGGTGGGTAAGACAGAACGGGCAGCAGGGTGATATTCATCCATCAACACATCCGCTACGTGCAGACGAGCTCTGCGATATGTTCGTACTTAGATCTCCTCTCAGATTTCTGAGAAATGAATGTATAGGACACCTCCTAAGGTTTGGTGCCTAACAAGAAAGGGATTTAACATATATAGACTGTGTAAAATTGATGCCAAACTAACTATGGCTCTTGGCACATTTATGACTGATGAAGGGTATACAATTGAGGACAGGAACGCTCTGTGTTCTTGTTGTATTGCAGCTGAAAGCAATGATGCAGTTCTCAGCATGTTTTGGTGCCAAGAAGTGTTGGAGCGAAATGAAAAGCCCAAAGATTGCGCCTCTGACGAGGGGTTAATTATACCAGAACGTCGTGTTGCGGAACTGCATGGCAATCATCGGTTGGGACGAGAGTGGCGAAGATGGACGATAAGCAAGCCAAGTGGCTTTGTGGGATGTAAGTTCCTCCATTTGCAGCTGAGGAAAGCCAGAGACGTTTGGCAAAAAGCTCGCTGTAATGTCGAGGACAAGACAGGACACAACAAAAGGGTGGACGAGCTTGATTCGAATGCTGCTCTTGAAGCTAACTTTACCCACCTCACGGCCGACTGCAAATAATTTATTAATAATTGATGTGCACGCCTTGCGCGTTAACTCGAAATGCAATATCAGGGGATGAATCGCCGCACTGGCACAATACCCTTGTTCCATGCTTCTCTTCGGATGCTTGAAATTTATTTGACCAGGGACTGACCATATCCTCATTTCATCATTTAATATTTCAAGAAAGTTGGGAACTAGAGGTAGAATGACTTGAACAGACCTAGAACTAGAAGGCTAAATTTTATAATGCTAGAGAAGGGTTGCCATGCATGTGGTAATTATAGAAACGTCCAATTTTGCGAAGATATAGAAGAGTCCATGACGAATAAATGCGAGTTTATCAAACAACCGCAAATGGGCGCAGAGGGATGGGGAAGCAGTAAATCACGATTCGCAACTCTTGACGGAGTTTCGTGCAATTGCACTGTGGAAATTATTTGACTAGGCGAATGTCGATGTAGTTGGAAACTTTGCGAATTTGAATTTAATTTATCAGTTAGTCGTAGTCGCCATAGAGGCGCACGCTAACTTGTTCACCGATTCTCAATTTGCTGTTTTATTAATTTGCTCAACGGCGCACTTGAAATTTCAGCAACTAGCATCCCCTGAGCTATCGATACCAGCAGAGGCATTAACTTCGGAATGATCATTGCACCGAATCAATTACGAATTCATTGCGCCAAAGTTATTTATTACTTATACGTCGGTTTTCATTAATTGCATTTCAATAATACGAGGACGTGAATTTGCAGGGAAATAATATCCAAGTTTCTATAAACGCATTAAAATCTAGACTGATGATCAATCGCAACAGGAGACTTAATCCTATGCCTCCAATCTGCTTAAATGTCGTGAAATTGCCAAATCCTTCCATGGTTTGGATGGATCAGTTAGATAGGTCAGCTGCAAGCAAAACGCAGTCACTGAGATTACACCCCGAACGTAATGAAATTTCGACGTTTGTCTGATCGTGGTCTCTTAACTATTCGTTAAAGTAGCCTGCATGGTAGGAGTGTCTGGATATGGCACACTTTTGAGCTCGAGGCTGCTTTTAATTCCACCTCAAAGCATTGCATGAGTGTGTTACTTCCGGGAAAATGGAGACGCCATTGTTACAGAATGTATTTTAGTGAGGGAAGCTGGGGAAATCTATAGCATAGACTTGCAAACACGAAAAGCAACATTAGGTACATTTCGTTTCAAGTTAAATTAAGAAATTACCCCAATAAATATCATTGCCGTACCTACATAGGTACATTAATCTGCAGGCTGTCATTATCACTTTTAGAGTTTTCGTTTTCTCTTTTAAATCGCACCATAAAACTGGACGTAATTGACCTAATTAATTAATTGCCTTATTTGCATTAGAATACCTTATAGATAAACAATAAATAGTTTCGGAAAGTATAGTTCTTAACAACTGTCATAGTACAATTGCCCCCATAGGATCTAAAGCCAAATCAACAAGACTGAGTGATCGCAGCAGGCAAAAGATTGAGATTCTGGATGTAGCTCGCTAATCGGCTGATAGTCGACTGACTGATCCAGCCCACTGACGGCCCTTTTATAGCCACGAGTTGCTATGCTCTCTAGTTTTGTGATTGGCCCCATGTCCAGAAGTCCTGTAGCTTCTTTAACCTGCATTCCCTTTTCCTTGGATCTTTCCCTGTTCTTTGTTACATAAAAACGACAGCAACATACAAGTTTCATCAAAGGTCATATTGCCTTAGGTCATGGTTGTTGACCATTCTATTAAAAACTGTTCTGTACCGACAATACAAGAACATAAAACCGCGTAATGCCTTTATAGATTGCAATTGTAATTACAATCTGGAAATGTATATTGGCGCTTAGATTCGTGGCGAATTTGTATTCAATTGAGGATGGAGATCCAGCCAGACCGCCAGCAGCGACAAATGTAATTATAAGCTTTGCTTCCCTCTCGTATTTAATTATAAATTCTAATTTCGTCGCCACTTGCAAGTCCTTACGCCCGCTTAGATCGTTACGTGAAAGTAGACAAGTTGCGTTTTCTTAGGCGAGCGTGCACGTATCTTTTGCAATCAGGCGTCGCGACGCGAGTTACTTCAGGCATACGCTTCTTATATTCATGACCTCTGTACAGCCCCTAAGCGTTTCCCACTATTACTGTATCTCAATTTTTAGTAGCAACAAATTAGTTTCAGCTGACGATTCCTTGGGCCGATTTCTCCTTAAATGTTTAACATTTGCAAATGGCTCACATCGAGTGCAAATTGCTGTTCATAGGTCTCTCAGGCGAGTAGGTGTTTTCTGGAAAATCTACGATAGTTCTAGGACCACTATTTAATTCAATGATAAAAGGAGGAAAACGTACCTCTTGCAATTCCGACTCTAGATAAATTCATTCAGCACATTTGTACCTTTACTTTAACTATTTGCACAATTTCAGTTGGCAGCTCTATTTTATATATTAGCACTTATAGGATAGTGGTCAAAAGGCAAAGGGTCCTGCAGGCAAATTAGTTAAATCTAATAGCAATGCGTCATTGACGTGCGTTGTAGGCGTTTGGGGATGATAAGGGCGGCGGGATCGTGCATATGGCACTGCGATCACAATTTATGGATTGCGAGGGCGCGAAAATGATGAGGCCATCAAGGGCTAGGGAATTGGAATCCTATCAGGGAGCAAGGAGTGACGCCGGTTCTTATACTGGAAACGTATCTTGTACAATTGATTCCTCAATGAGCACAGACGTCAATCCGGACCGCAATGGAAGTTTGTGCTTGAGATGAACTATGTTCCAGCTTCCATTCGACAGTGACGAAGGTCTCTGATTTGTTACGGATGAAGCCTTCTTCCGAATGCGTGATACTTATTACAATTTATATATATATTCACCACCCCATTCTACCGCTCCTTGCAATGTGTGGTTTCGTGGAAGAGCGTACTCCAACCATGTCTTTCTCAGATACCCTACTGTCCTCTTTCCACTGGCCGCTAGGTAGGCTTTTGGAGTTTTTACGGCATTATATGAGGTTGCAGACCCAACAATGGGTTTTAAACTACAACGTCCTGCCGGGGATTGAACCCAACACTCAGCTACCGAGCAGTTATTACAATTTATGCCTAGTTATAAGTTATAACTCGCAGTTGTTTTGGGAGTTTTATGAAACAGAATCGGGCGGATAATCTGCTAGTACTAGACAAAAACTTGAAAATCCAAATAATGTTGTGTAGTGTGTAATTGCATTATTTCAGGCTTGTGATCGCACCTGCGTTGAGCATTTAAACAATTTTTGATATCGTTTGAATAGAACTGTGAATGTTTCAATGGACACTTATACGAGTCGAATCCAAAAGAGCAAAAAGGAATAAAAATAGTAGCATGTCGGTTTGACCGGCAATCGACACGCTGGAGCACTTGCTCCACTGAGTTCAATGGAGAGGAAGGAAATCCTGGATATCCGTTTGATGGCACGTATGCGTTTGTTTTGGGCTGCCACTTCGTTGGGGTCCTTCCATCGCCTAAAAGCCGGGAGTCTTGAAACAGCAAGAATAGCCTCGTCACGTCTTTCTTGCGTCCATCTGGCAACGTTAAATAAACTAGCGCTATATTTTATAGCTCGACTGCATTAAATCGTTGACGCTCCTCCTAAATTGGCTACTGCGACTTTCCAACGAAGTTATCTGCAACATGATGTTGGAATTCTAATTAATTTTACATTACATTATCATTATGTCGCGCTTGGAATGCACTAAATTGTCAATTTAGCAACGAATTGGAATTTGATTAAATTGAAATGAAATTGTTCAAGATGAAATTTGCGCTTCTTCATAGAGAATATCCATTATTTTTATCGCTTCACTAAATTTGCGCAAAGTTCCTAATAGAACGCAGCGTAGCTTTGTTAGTTGAAGCTGTAAATGTGCTTTGAAACTTTTCATTTTGATGGCAACTTTGAAAAGGGGAATTAATTCGAATTGGGCGAAACTGGGACGAAAAGTGTATGTGGGCTTCAAATAATAACATAATATAACATGCACTTCATAATGATTTAGGACTGAATTATTATCAAGCTAAATGTCAACAGATTTACACCCCATTTGTTCAAACGTGGTATAAATTTAAATTTGAGTGTTTACTTTGAGAAAATAAAATTCCATGTGTCGTCGCTATGCTTTGTTTTCACTCATATTTCTTCCCCTTTGAACATACTTTCAGCTACTACACTATCAGCAATCGGATATGCAGTTTAAATATAATATATTCGCTCGGTTCACCGCAACCAGAACAGCTTTCCTGGTTGGGAAATTGGCTATTTATCCAGAATATTCCAGAATTCGAAAATCTTACTGAAACGTTGTATATGATTGTGAATGTAATAAGAAACAAGATTTCCAGATCAGAAAATCTGGAAATTGATATCTTTCTGCGTTTCTAATTAGTTCCTTGGGAAAAACTAGGGTTTAGAAGCTCATGTGCTTCAACTTTAGCAAAATATCTATTACTAGTCCTTATTTTAATTTTCTCATAACTGCTTGGTAGTCTAGAAGAAATATGGCGCACGTTTTTATTTCAATTTTTATCTATGAAGAGTGTGGGCAGTCTCCATTTGTTCACATCTACCGGATGCAATTTCCCTTGTATTTGCTCAAGCTGCTCATTGACTTGTGGCACTTTTCCGGCATTTTGCGGGGGCGGCAGTGACATTGAATATAATAACAGTCGAGCGCGTTCCCTGGGCAAACATAACGTTTATTAGAAGAAGTTGCCGCTGGCGAGCAAATTCGGAGGATAGAAAAACTATAGGGATATGGATTGTGGCAGCGATCTCGAAGGGAGACCCCAAGGAAAAGATGGAAGCGCAAACGTAAAAAGGAAATGCAAGAAAATATTGTTGCTGCTCAATTTGATGAAACCAACTTGGCTTTTCCGCGATTTTAATCTGGCGATTACCCAGACTTTTTAATTCGAGCGCACAATTTCCGTGGATGTTTTCGCAACTTTCCGTTTACGAAGGCGCAGCTGAAGCATTCATATCTAGTTAGGATATAACGATGGGTGACTTTTTCCCCGCGGTTGGAAATGCGGCGATGGTGACAGCGGACATTAGAGACGTTGGAAATTGCTTGTGAAAAATGCTAATAAAATTCGTGCGGAATGTGTTGACGCGTGGCTGCAAATTGCAAATTGGAAAATCCGTCAGCGACTGCTGCGCAGAAAATCAACCGCAACGTCAATACCGACGGGCATGTTACGACGACTGGAATATGTTTGCACTTTTGGGAAAACTTATGGGATTTGCATGCGCGGCGACAAACATTTTTGCTCGCTTTTCGCGCTCGCTTCTCATTTCGCCCAGCTTCCGGCACCGCTTCCAAGACATGCGTCAATCATATTCCACTTATTCCAAGACATTCTGCCAATCGATTCCAATGTAGCTTTTCCATTTTCATTACTGACTGATGCAGTTATGATACTGCAATTTCCAATGCATACGCCATACGATTTATCCTTTTTTGGGAATTATTGGCTGAAGACATGGACAAAAGTATTTGGTCTGAGGAATCTTTATATATATATATTTATATTCGGAGTAGAAGATAAAAGTAGTTAACAGATGTTTCTCATAGGACTTTCAATGATTCTTTAAACCGTTAATGGGTTCGAAAACCTTCGCGTATTTCGATGATAACCGGAATTGGAAAAGCGTTGCTGCCTGGTGAGGCTTCAGTGCAAAGCCTTATATTTAGTTTAGTTTTTCAGAGGTTTAAAGATACAGCATTGCTTTGAGCCCGTTGGATAAACTTGAACTCACTGAACGAATTTAATGTTAACATTCATATTCATTACGTCATCAACTTTGTATAAAGAAATAAAACAGAATGGAATTCTGGATTGGCCTCAATCTTAATTTTCTCAATTATTGTATGTTTTACATGATTATAGCAGTTGCCCTTCTATTTTCGTTCAATACCGAGAAGCATATCAAAGAGAATCAAAAGAAGAAATGAAAATCATTTC
>JAOEHK010006805.1:0-13332 GCA_025447835.1 Labidoglobus nevermanni
GTCCCCCCCCCCCCCCCCCCCCCGTACGCTACTGTGTGTAATTAGCAAAATAAGTCGTGTTAAGTTTACCATCGCTCCAGCTTAGCATTATAGAAAAATGTAATCAATGGGGGGTGTGAGGATGTTGGCCGCACCGGCGGTGCATTTAGAGGGCGGGAAACTGTTGATAATCGGTATAATGAGTACTTGCCCGTCACTTGGCCCCAAATACTATCAATTATGGCTACACAAGTAATAATAGAGGTAACTTTTTAGAATTAGTGCAAATTTTACATGGAAATAGCTTTTTTAGGGGCAGAAAAAATTCTCCTTCGCAACGGGTGGCAGACAACCACCCTACGCCATGAAAGTCCTGAAATATTGTATAAATGAGTTGAATTGTAAAAGTTGGAATGAAGAATATTTGATTTCCGATTGAAAATAACAAGATTGTGTCAACATGGCAATTTTATTATGAATGAAATGTAAAATTATTCACGTTCGGACTAGGCATTTTTAAATATAGAAGCGTTAGGTCAATTTCGTAGCAAAGAGATTATAGCGTTCTTGAATTGTGACTCACAACTTGCGAGCGGCTTCCAAGTATTTGCACGTTTGCCTCTCAATTGTGATAAGCGACTGTATTGTAAGTATTGCTGATTGTGTAGATTTGCCATTTTGTCATCAAAGGAGGAGGCTTTCGCTCCTAAAATTGCATTATTTATTTATAGTGCTCGTAGCATCGCCGAAGCCGTTGATGAATACCAAGTGTTGCGAGGTATGTATCGATGAACCATATCGTAAATCAGATTCAAGCGATTGCCAATGTTGACGAATGTTTACGTGAACATCCAGTACAGCGACTTGTCAGACGGCTGGGACCTAATTAAAATTAATAATTCGCAAAGTGCTCACATATGCTTGTGGTCGCAAATGAGATAGTAAATGATCAACGATTTTGTCAAAAGCCACCAGGCGAAAAATAAGCTTTCCGTGCCAACAGGGACCAGGTGCGTTTAGCAAGAGCGCAAATTTGTTGTTGCTTTCGTCCAATATAAATGTTTTCTCATGCAATACCGTCGCAATATAGCCGTTTGGGAAATATTTTCGAACGTTCCGAACATATTCTCAAATTTTCCACGCGAATATTTGTTCAGTTGTGTGAAAAATTTGTCCAATGTTTGAGGTGGGGGCGCCGCCGCATTTTTCATCAGCTTTTCGACATAAAACGCAACGCCTATAAATTTCCACGCAGACTTTCATTATGTTACTCCACTCGGTAACAAGACGCTAACAACGGTTACGGCTTTGTAGTGCGAACCGCCGCCAAGGAATATGGCAAGTTTCCTCCTCGCGTTGCTTTCCTCTTCAAATTTTTCAATTTGACATTCAATTGCCTCCATTATGTGCCCAGGATGACGACCAGCAGAAAATTGCAATTTTGCGAAAGCTCTTCCAAATGTTCGACACGCAGAAGACTGGTTTCATCGAAACCATGAAGATATCCACGATGCTCAACACCATGGGCCATATCTTCGACGACAACGAGCTCAACGGTTTCATCCAGGAGCACGATCCGGACAAGTCAGGCAAAGTAAATTTTGACAGTTTTTGCAGCATAGCCTCGCACTTCTTAGAGGAGGAGGATGACGAGTCCACGCAGCAGGAGCTGAAAGAAGCTTTCAGGTCTGTCTGCGTCATGTCTAAGAGAAATACGGCTTACTCTTTGTATTGTTGCAATATCAGATTGTATGACCGTGAAGGAAACGGTTACATAACAACTGCTACCCTTAAGGAAATCTTGGGCGCGCTTGATGACAAACTGACCAGCAGTGATTTGGACAGCATCATTACGGAAATCGATACAGACGGCTCTGGGACCGTTGATTTCGATGGTAATTATGTGATTTTCAGTGTAAAAATAAGATTAACATACTCTGAGATTTGCCCAAATAGAATTCATGGAGATGATGACTGGAGATTAAAATGGAGCAGCATATCAGAATGTAATTGTGTTAATGTTCATTAAAGAAATGAAATTCAAATCGCGATATTATGTAATAATGTTTAATAAAAGCTCTGAGGCAGTGCTTCAATTATTTGCCACACGGCCATATTCTTGGATCTATTCCTAAATATGTATTATCATATTACCACGAAATAAAAATGTTCACATGTGTCTTTTTATAATAATAGTCTGTGTAGCAATTTATAAGTATCCTTTCTATTTTTAACATTTCATTTAACATTCCCACATTGCTTGATCGAAAAACTGCTTAAAGATGCGTTAAATAAATGCGAACTTTTACGAAAATATATGCTTGAGTAATTATGGGCAACAGCCAGAAACGACCAGTGAGATAAATTTAATTTGCGACGAGAAATTATGCGGCAGATTTTTCATTCACTGTCAACGATGTAAATTTTTGTGTCAAGCAATTCCTCAACTTTCACATGATTATACATTAATAGAACTGGAATAGCCCAATTTGTTAGACATTTTGTATCTCAAATAACACAAACTCATAAAATAATGACATTGCGCAATTATGGCTGAACAATCGTTGACAACTTACCAGATCTGGACTGGCAGCAATTTTGGGATATTGAGATTAACAATATGTGGAGTACCCAGCGCTGCCTGGGTTCTACTACTATTTGATCATCTGCCCATTTGGTACTGTTTGGCAACGTACGAGACACGGCGTTCGAGGCGCATGCGCAGAAGACCGACATCAATCGCGAGTGCGGTGCCGCTTGTCATGCAAAACGTTAGTTTCTTCGCTATATCCATCAAACCATGAGGCTGTTCGACTTTTCCTTTCCGTTGTCATTGTCCCAGGAGTACACGGAACTTGCCTAATATTTCATTTCGATCGAATTATTTTTATTTTAGGCGTAAATCAAGGTCATACAGACGGAGAGACGGACAATTCTTTTCTCGATTTAGATAGCTTAAATGACAGGCAATTTGTTTGCTTAGAGGCCAGCTTTAGAAAAGGGCTGCAAAGGCGACCGACTAATTACGCTTCTGAGAAATCGACAAAGGATAATGATTGGATATTTGCATTCCTTTTGCCGCGCAAACGAATTCCTTTCAAATTGAAATTACATAGGAAATATTTAATCTGTATTTAGTTCTCTAGTACAATTTGTCTGTGAATGCTTCAAATCATGTCAATCTGCAATAAAACGCTCAACGCTCTTAATCGAAAATGTATACCCTGAAAATACTGATTCCGTTTTTTAGCTTTACCTCAAATGCTGCATTTTCAATCAATTCGAAGCTAGAAAACTTGCAGCATGTTATTGAGAGTGCTTATCAACATTATGCCATTGTTAATGGGCTTGTAGCCATTGCACAAGAGAGCACATCAGACAGACTTACGAATAAAT
This sequence comes from Labidoglobus nevermanni, assembly GCA_025447835.1. Classification (NCBI taxonomy): domain Eukaryota; kingdom Metazoa; phylum Arthropoda; class Insecta; order Coleoptera; family Staphylinidae; genus Labidoglobus; species Labidoglobus nevermanni. Next base: position 3,376 of record JAOEHK010006805.1, read on the forward strand.
TAGTCGATGAGATATCTAATTTGGATTTATTCATAATGGACTTGATGGGAAGGATGCAATTGCCACGTATTTACTATAATTTTGAAAGCAATTTCGTTGACATGGGCTTCGGTAATAAGCCAGATATTTATGTTCTTGCAACGAGTGGTGAGAGATTCGTAGATATTATGAAATATATTCGTAGATTAAATCATTGGTCTCCGCAAGCAAAATTCATAATCATTTACTATAACCATAATAGAAGCTTGGATTGGGACTCGATCGCCTCAATACTCTATCGCAACTACGTTTTTGATGTGATTGTCACTGATTTAAACAATAGGGATGACATATTGACCTTCTGCACATACAATCCTTATAGAAACGAAAATTTAAATGCGCCAGATCTTAGTGCAATTCGTCTTCAGTTTAATGGCAGTATTGAGCAATTATATTTCAACAAGTTTCCAAGCGCATGGCGCAATTCTTCAGTGCAAATCGCACCAGTAGAACTCCCGCCCTACGTTATCTCAGTTGCCGACCAGACCGGAATAGATATAGAAGTGACCCATCTTTTGAATCATAAATTACAGAGTGATATGCTATATGGAGAAAAAGCGTACTTTGATTGGGGCAGGAAGTTGGAGAATGGGTCCTATAGTTCAGTATATGGGATGCTTGAGAAAGGACAGACAGACTTCATGATTGGCAATGCGCACTTTCGCAATCCAGAGAATTTGATTGACTTTGATTATACCTTCTCGTACACGCAGGATCCATTAATTTGGGCAGTGCCATGCCCAGTGCCCATTTCAAATCTAACTGGCATTATATTAATATTTTCCAAGTATATTTGGGCCGCCATTATAGTCTCATTGCTGGCATCCATCATCGCGTGGCAGATAATCGGTCGAATAATGGAAAAGGACACCTATTTCGGAAGCTGGTATGCGGTGGAGATTCCATTTCGATTATTTATTGGACTTGGCATACCCTGCGATCCAAGGAGGCTCTCCGCAAGAATAATGTTTCTAGCCTCTTGGTCGTTCGGTTTTATTGTGATCACCACCTGGCTGAGTCATCTCACCGACTTTATGACGCACATAGTCTACGAAGAACGAATCAAGTCCGTCGAAGAAATGATCGATCGTAAATTAGTGTTGGGCCTCCATTCGGAATTAGCAACAATGTATTATGAATCGGGAGATGATTTGGGCAAGTACATTGGCACACATTTTACCGATTGTGATCTCAGTGGAAGTTGCTGGCAGCGCGTGTCTTACAAGAAAGATATGTCGACTATCACAACACTACGCTGCTTACGCTACATTAGTTATGATAGGTACATGAGCAACAAGGGAGAGCAGCTAATGATACCCATTCAAGATGTGTACGTCAATATGGACTTTACGGTCATGTACTTTCCGAAAGGTCATCCACTGTGCACTCGAGTGAGTCAGCTACTTATGCGGATAACTGAAAGTGGATGGATCAATTACATAGACGTGCACATCAATTACAAACAGGCGATTACAAATCGTCGCGAATTGTTCAATCCAAATCAACTAGAAACGAAGAAACTTACTTTACATGACGTCCAAATCTCTTTCGCTGTTTTATTAGGTGGTTTACTTATTGCGACCGCCGCCTTTGTAGGCGAAAAATTTCAGCAACGCTCTAACAAGTATCGGAGCCACAAGAAGTTTGCTGACATTACATAACTTTGGCAATTATTGTGTATTAAACAGTATTTATAAATATATAGATATAAAGTGTTGGTCCAAACATACATATATCAATATTATAACAACTAGATGTAGTGGAAGTTTAATGAAGGTACATTCCTTATTGTAATACGTAATAGCAGACATTCAAGAGTTAACGTTGAACTTACAATCAGCAAACCTGTCTGTGTAACTACAAAGGCACATTGTACACAAGCGACATTCAGGAAATAGGCATCAATTTATATTATAATTTATGTAAGAGCACATATCAAATACACGTGTAGACATACTTTGGCCCAGATTAGATAGGGAATGATCTTTCAATAAATTTCTCCGCCCACTACCCCCATGGAGAGAGAATATGTAAATATAGACTTTGTGCCCGCAATAGTATATAATCGGAAAAGTCATTTTCCTCATTTTGGGTGTTTGCTTATGTTCTATTTCCAGGCATACAATTTGGCGATTCGATTTTTTTCTCATCGTTGATAAGGACATCCAATTCAGACGGTAATGTACTCTGGAATGGAAACAAATTTAACCAAACTATGCTTGATTCGTTTGTTTCTTCAGCCACAGTAACAAGGTAACAGTAACAAGGCGAGGGCAAATTAGCTTTATATACAGGGCCGGCTCCAGGTGGAAGCAATCGATGCATCTGGTCATCTGGTGGCGGTACCTCTGGTATTCCCCGTGCTTATCCGCTGCATTTTGGAGCATGACAATGAACAGATTTTATAAATTTTCTGTAATGCTGCTTTGAGGGGCGCCAATAATGCATCAGGGCGTTGAAATGCTGGAGCCGGCACTGTTTATATACTAAACCCTATATCTAAAATGGTATGACTTAGGTACTTGCAATAACTCAGAATTAAAAATGGAAGAGGACAAGAATGCATCAGAGTATAGTCCTACAAATCCTTGGAGACTTAGGGGTAGATGCACAGAACTTACCAGAATTGTAAGAGATATCGTTAGAGCGTGTGAATAAATGTGCAATTATTGAACGCGCAAGTACCGGTAATCATTGGATTTATTTGAAAGCAGCTTCTTACAAATAAGTATGGAATGCAAAAAATTGGCCATCAATTGAAAGTTTGGTCCATAATCCATTATTGAGTCTAAAAATGCTTTCAATTGAAATACTTTGGCTTATCGATTGAGTCTTCTTGATATGTAAATAAATTGTATCCTAATCCTTTCGATTTCACCTAGAAACAGGGATCCACGAACATGAGCGACCAGTTCGCAGCGTTTTACAGACTTAGTACCTATCCGATTGCTTCATGGACCTTCTTACCTGTGTGTCTTTGCGCTGCACAATCGCATCTATGCTATTGACGGAATCATTCATTGGCGGTGATCTATTGGAGACCTGTAGCGAGAGATATCTTCGGAGGCAAATGTAGCGCAATGCAATCATGACAGCTCCACCAAGCAGAAGGCAACCACCGGCACCGAGGAATATGAAACGGTGGTCTGCATCTGCAGCGTTGGGCGTTAGCTGAACCAAGCCAACCACAAGGACAATGCTGCCCAGCAGAAAGGCTCCTACTATCATTTGTAGTACAGACAACTGAAATTGTGTATAATAAGTACATATTTGATTAAAATCTAGTTGTAACCGCTCGGTAGGCGAGCAGTAATACAGATGGTCCACGAGACTAGTGACTTGGCTTCGTCTGAAATGGCGGATGTGGTTTCAGTACACTCCTCTACGACTCCCCATCCCATCACAATAACCCAATTCTCCCTTTCTCCCTTCCAAACTAAGTGGGCGTGCGAAGAGGATATACATTGGGCCGAAATAGTAGGGCCTAACTGCTGTCCACGCCCTCCATCGATACAACAAAATCTAGTTGTGCAAACTTTTGTTTCAATCGTTTTCGAAGCAAAAATATAAACAGAAATTATTATCATATTAAGATCGGAGGTCACCACGTAGTGACATTTGCATTAATACTAAAGAACAATGTTTAATGCCTCCATATTTCGTACTTTCATAAACAAGTAATTCAAGGATAAGTTGAAATATGCAACCGATTCTCATGCAACATGTCACCAGTTTTGTTAGGTAAATGAAGCAGTACCTTTCCACACAAATAGAATTCGGGTATGGTGTGAGCTCTATCATCATGCGTTCCATTTGGGCTTGGAGTAGGGCTAGGACTTATCGGTGGTAACCAGTGTCCTCCAATGTGAACATGACTTGGACGTGTGCAGCGATTATCCTGGCCTTTCCTTCGCTCATGTCGCACTGCGACCGCCGGCATTGCTCCAATCATCGCGAGTGCAAAATGGAACTGAAATCTATAAACAAACTTCATTAAAATTCCAGCTGGCGTGCGCTGTTGTTGAGCGCTACTAAAATGGGAATTCATGGAACTGGCAATTGTGTAGACGTACGCTCATATTTATTTAGTTACAATGCGACCGCTGCATAATTGAGTCCTTTAAACATTGAATAAGTTGTAGTTGTATCCTGACAATTAGCTGCTCAATCATAATTACTGCTCAGTCACCTATCTTGTATGTGACATACAAAAGTAAGAAAACATGCAATTTTCGTGTGCACTCGAAGTGTGCGCGCATAGTTTACATACAAACATTACATTTTATATAGCTGTACTCTTATTAGAAATCAATAGATCGCTTACAAGTGAATCCCATTCAACTGGTTAGATTGTAATAATAAAGCTTCAATTTGTAAACGATTGGAACTATCATGTACATATGAAATTTCCAATTGTTTACAATTATGGAGTGATGCCCCTTTAATAAACTCATTAAAGTTCAATGTGTTTAAGCGTCAGTAGACATAAGATGACGAGCGCTTTGTCTTCGTCCCTTTTTCGACCTTCTTGCTCAGCATAGTTATGTTTCTTGCTAAAATGTATTGAAGTACACGGGCTTCAATGACAATGATTGTCCAGACATTGTTTTGCGAGCAAAGGACTTCAAATTGCAGATTTTGCGGTGAGAGAATAGAAATGCGGGTTATCTGGCTATATCTCAAAATTGGCACAATTGCAAACGAATTCATCCGCTCTGCTGGTCGTTCTCTCTCTTCTTAATTCTCTTTCTTCTCTGACGCACCTAAATCCCGAGTACGCAGTTTCTAGTGCACTATAAATGTTCAAAGATATTCAAGTTTTCAGGAAAGTCCAAGAAGGCAAATATTGACAATATTATCAATTTGTACACTGAAATTGTTTGCGAGTTCTGTTACGGGCGTGCGCAAAGTCAAAGTTAGATGCTCGCTGAACATGGGCGCCAATTCTTAAATTGTGAACGTTGTAAAGCGACCCTAAGAATAAAGTTTGAAATTGTGGTCGTTCTTGTAAAAGCTTAACATTACGTTATCAATGCTGTGTTCGATTAGAAAAGAGCTATCTACTTTTCATTTCTAATACTTTGATGAAGGTATGGTGAGAGCGTTGCATGTGAACAAAGAACATGTTACACTTGACCTCTGCACGGATCACGGCAAAATGTATCTTCATCGCATAAATGTAGTCATGGTTTTAGTGACGTGTTGTAGATAATACTCGTACACTCCGAACTATGTGATATAATTGGCAATAATACAGAAATATTAGCGTTAATGACATATTCGTATAATAATCACAGAATTGCATGAGATGTCTCCGTTTACATGTCAATCGTTGCAGAACATGGAAGGATGTGTTAGATCAGGGAGGGCCAACCCAAATTAACTCGCGGGACAAGTACGGGGAATACCCGTAGGGATGCCACCGCCCAGGCTATCCCTGGAGCCGGATAAGCATGGGGAAAACCCTGGTGGTCCTTATCTACTACAAGAACATCGGGTCTTCCATGTCCTTGTTGGTTCCGAGGGCCGCATGCGGCCAGATGGCTTTGGGTTGGCCGCCCCTATGTTAGATGGTATCAATCAAGATGATGACATGAAAAACCGAAATGAACGATATGCACTAATTCGTGGCTTCGTCCTGAATCATTGGAATTGTGAGAAAGTATAGGCGATCATTTTGGTAAGTTGGTGCTAAGGCCGCCGCAATGGACACTGAACAATGCCGTGCGCGTTTTTGTGAGTACGCAAATTCAGGACCGGAAATCGGTATCAAGTGGATTGAATTGTTTGCGACATGCATAGTGTTGACAAAATGCAAGTGCGCTCATCCAGCAAACTGCGCGCTCCAGCAACGCGTCTACTTGCGATTTCGCCCCTGCAATCAGCAAAACGAACACAATCAGTGTACAGCACCAACAGTACAGAGCAGTACAGAATCATCATTGAGGAGGTGTTAAAAAGAGTGTAGAAGCCCCCCAAAGTCCCGAAGCACGCCTTGCAGACGCGTTGGTTGTGCAGAATTAGAAGGTAAGCGGTTAGTGGTGGGACTAGGAGTAGTGCCTGCCATCGGGGAGCAGCTCGCGTGTTTCTGATGGTGTGCCAGGACTCAGACTGGCCGTCGTCGTGGTGGACATGGTCTCTTTATAGAATACCTCGTATTCGTGCTTGTCGATCTCCCGCTCGAACACGTCCTCCTCGAGGATCTTCTCGAGATCGCCGTTCTGCTGCGCGCTCTTCCCCGTCGGCGAGTGCACGTGCACGCCGGGCACGTCCTCGAGGCCGCGCTCGCGGTCCTCGCGCTTGCGCTCCAGCAGGCGGCGCGTGTTCTTCGTGGTGAGGCATCCGGTCTCCACGTCGCGCTCCAGCCGATGGCCACTGCGCGAGCGCGTCAGCTGCCGCTGCACGTAGTCGTTGAGGTCGTCCTCCTCGCGCTTGCCCATCACGCGATTCAGCGAGATGAGGAAGACGCCCAGCGCGATCACGAAGAGCCCGGTGGCGACGAGCTCATTCCACCACCCTCCGCCGCGCCACGTGACCATGTCATCGGGCAGCAGGCCGCTGCCGATCAGGAAGAGGCCGAAGACGAGGAAGCAGACGCCAATGTGCAGCATGCCGATGGACGTGGCGAGCGTGTGGTCGGCGGGCGGCGCGTGGACGACGCTCTGGGTCGGATGCATCTCCACGCTGTCCAGGCTGCTGGTGCGCGAAGAGAGGCGCCGCTCGCGCTGCTCGGCGGCGCGGCGGCGAGCCTGCTCCCGAAGACGCCGCTGCCGTTTGATGGCCATCGCCGAGTGCAAGCCGGCCGAGCCATGCATCTGCAATGGTCCGTCAGGTCAGAGGGTGCATTCAGAGGTCAGAGGAAGGAAGCGAGTCGCTGCACTGCACTGCACACTGCACTGGACACTGCCACATTCCCACTGAAGCAACAAATTTTCAACTGTCGCATCGACACCGTCCTCATCGGCAATGTCGCCAAATTAAGACACAATTAAGAACAATTGCTTCCCGACCCCCTACGAGCAGTTTGCTCGATGTTCAGTGGAAATGCCATCTTATTCGGCACCGCCCAAGGACCGTTCAGGAATACCACTGCTTTGGTTGCTTGCTTTATTGGAAGGCGTGTGACACACGCAGCACGTAGGCCCTACTATTTGGACTCATTGTACATCCTCCTTGTACGGCCTCTTAAGTTATGGAAGGGAAAATAGGATGGGCTTATTGGGATGGGTTGGAGAGCAGATGTCGTACTGTCCTCTCTCTACTGGCCGCTCGATAGTCAACGGTAACGCTGTGCTAGGGTTTGATCCTAAGTCACCTTCTAGGCCACCTTCTTTAGAAGGGGAGGTAGGATTGGGTTATCGGGATGCGATGGGGAGTCGTAGAGGAGCGTACTGCAACCACATGTGCCATTTCAGATATCGTACTGTCCTCTTTCTACTGGCCGCTCGATAGTCAAGGGTAACGCTGTGCTAGGGTTTGATCCCAAGTCACTAGACGCGATTACCGAGTGGTTGTACGGCCACCTTCTTTAGAATGGGAGGTAGGATTGGGTTATCGGGATGCGATGGGGAGTCGTAGAGGAGCGTACTGCTACCACATGTGCCTTTCAGATGTCGTACTGTCCTCTTTCTACTGGCCGCTCGATAGTCAACGGTAACTCTGTGCTAGGGTTTGATCCTAAGTCACCTTCTAGGCCACCTTCTTTAGAAGGGGAGCTAGGATTGGGTTATCAGGATGCGATGGGGAGTCGTAGAGGAGCGTACTGCAACCACATGTGCCATTTCAGATGTCGTACTGTCCTCTCTCTACTGGCCGCTCGATAGTCAACGGTAACTTTGTGCTAGGGTTTGATCCTAAGTAACCTTCTAGGCCACCTTCTTTAGAAGGGGAGGTAGGATTGGGTTATCGGGATTCGATGGGGAGTCGTAGAGGAGCGTACTGCAACCACATGTGCCATTTCAGATGTCGTACTATCCTCTTTCTACTGGCCGATCGTTAACGGTAACGCTCTCCCAATGATTGAACCCATGTCACTAGGCTCTCTAAAAATTCGTGGTAAGGTCGGTTTATTATGTACCAGGTGCTTCTAAGTGATGCAATGCATCACACGCCACACTTTTTCTCTTGTACGAGCCGAAAATTTCATAAAAATATAAGCGACCGTCGTAAACCGCAGATGGTTCAATAGTGCAGCTCTTTTCATCTCCTTGCTAGCTGTTTTAATGGCCATTTGGCTCTTCCTCGCTAAAAAGTTGGGGAGCTCTGATCTAGAAGCTTACGCATGGACGTGACTGCACCCCATCAGCCGGCCATGGTTTGGGCGCCGCAACGCGGATAACGAGCGAAAATCGATCGCAAGCATGACAACAACCTTCTGCAATATGTTGCGCAAATTTGCAACTGGTTGAATAATTGCGCACATATCAGACACACGTTTGATGTGCAGCCACCTTTCAGGGAGCCGGGGTTTCGCATGCATGTATGTGGACACCAATGTCTGGATATAGGATACACACGCTTTTTTGGCAATGACTTGTTGCTAATCATCGAGCATGAAATGCGCTTGTTTGCTCAGCCAGATTTAATTGGGCAGGAAGGCACTCTGAGCGCGACTTACCCTGCTGGTGAACTCTTCGTTGCTCTGCTGTTGAGAGGGCTAACGATGCGACCACATCAGCAATTGGCGATCGAAGCGAAAACGCTGGGCGGAGTTCATTCACTTTCTTTGAAATGCAAACACTTGCAAAATCTTCTCATTCTCAGCAACTGTGTACCGCTCCGCCGCCAACCGAAAGTGCCCAACCCTTAGAGGTGCGGCGTACTTCAGAGCATTGCTGATCAGCGTCTTGTCCTCCGTCCTCATATAATTGCGCACCACAAGTTTGGCAAGCTTTTCGTTGATCGCACGTACAATAACATTCACTCTGCTACTAACTATTGCTGCTTACAGACGATCGCGTCCGCAAGGACACAGCTACTGCTACTGATCTTCCTCTTCAAACGTTTGCGCGGTCGCGCCACGACGCCGGATTACGAACTGTTGCAAGAGAAGCGGTAAGGATATGAAATACGAAATAAGCACAACTTGCGGCAAAGGGAGACATTTTCATTATGAATTCCTCATCCGTCATTAGCATCGCATTCTTGCTCCATTTCCTGATTGCTTTGTTGCAGATTCAAATCCACATGCTTATAGAAACTATCCTGTATTCAAGTATTGATCCCTGTGTCGCAATGTCTCATGGGGGTAAATGGTGTTCGCTTCACTGGCTGCTTGAATAAATTGTAGGCTACATTTGAAATTTTCATAGACACGTCTGAAACCGATATTTTTTCCAAGTTTTATTTGAAATCATGTCTAACTTTTAAAAGCACCGCTGTGTGTTCTGTTCTTGTTCGGATACAACCCCTGAATTGTACTAGCCACTGATTTGAACTGAAATACAACGCCGGATAAATCGATGTTGAGAAATCATTAACGGAATTACAACGAAATCGGCGACGACGCCCCTCTGGCGACGTCGGTGAAACGGCTCCTTCGTGGACAGCCGTGTCCGGCGACCTTCCTTACAAGTGGCGTAGCGGTTCTCTCTCCTGGGTGTCGAACTCCGACTCGTAGCTGAACTGCCACGAGTGTTTTCTTTTATTATTATTTAGATAGCTTGGAAAACCCTGCTTACGGGTACCCTCATAGCAGGGTTATGTCGGGCTCGTCCGAGGACCCTACCGACTAAAAACCATGCTTCAGCATTCAATCCGGGGGTTATATATGCTGTTGGGGGAGATTGCGAATCGGGCTTGCTAAACGAGGCCACTTGGGCTAACGCACTAGATGAGATGGGACACCCCTGTAGTGGGGGGGCTAGAATACCACTACGGTAATCTCTGCCTGTCGTAAGAGGCGACTAAAAGAGAACC
>JAOEHK010006816.1:0-13321 GCA_025447835.1 Labidoglobus nevermanni
TAGATTTCTCTTGAGAGTAATGAAACTTTTTTATTTTGGAAAGGGGGGCGTAGGGACTTTTCAAAGCGTTTGGTGGGACATGACTAAAAAAGGTTGGGAAACACTGCTCTATACTCTATGTAACTTTATGTGAATGGCCTTGGCCAAATAAAAGAGCGTTAAAGGGAAACAGCGTTAAACGGGGTAGCGTAAAGCGGGGTCTTAGTGTAATAATGATCTTGTAAAAGAAATGGTCAACTTCTTCCTTTTAAATTTACCAAGGCATACTAAAATATATCTAAACTTTACTTACGGAATGTTAAATAGAGCAATATGCTTGAGGCAATTGTAACAAGTATCCTCAACTAGATCTTGCGCAGATTTGAAAATTGGTGCAGACACGAAAGCCTTTTCCTTAAATAGAATCGTATTTGCTCCAATGTCGTTCACAGCGGTAACATGCCGACCCAAATTATTGCTATAACTAATATCACCTAAATTTTACAAAAAGCTTTTTTCAATAATTAGACTATACTTACGCCAAATTAACATTATTGGTCGCATAAGCAAACGTATCATTCATTTTCAAATGAGCGTCCGTTTTCTCTTGCTTTCTGTTCTTATCAATATAGTTGGTCAGTTTACTCTTATCTTGGGTGAGTTCTTTGAAGAGATCTAGAATTATTTCAATTTTAGCAAGTAAACAGGAGATATGCGAGTATTGTGCTAACCATTGCTTTTGAACACATTATATAGCTCATTGGCCAGTACTTGGAACTCTTCAGACCTGTTCAATTTGTGCAAACATTGTAGTTTTCGCATCAGAAGCGTATTTTTCAACTCTTCTGGATATTTACTGTTGAAACAAAGCGCAATGTCTTTCAAGCAATCCTCGTACTTTCCCAATTCAAAGAGGACCTCGGATCTATGGGCTAAAGCCTTCCCATAATCCATATTATTGAAAGACGCATATCGCAAGCTTTTGCTGTACAATTTCAGCGCCTCCATGTTCTTGCATTTGCTGAACAGTTGATTTCCTTCTTCACGAAACTTCTCCGCTTCCATATCCATCTTAAGTGGCATATCTTTCAAGGAATTGTTTACCCATGACTTGAATTCCGAGCTAATCCAGTACAGAACAATGGTTACAATAATTGGTAATGAAATCAACGGTTTTCAACTCACATCTCAACGATTTTCATGAAATTTTCGAATGCTTCTGCCGGAGTAGAGCTTTTGAAGCCATGTCTTAGCTGATTCTTCAACATTAGTACATCATAGAGAGACAAACGCTCGATCGCCGTGAAAGTCTTCAAAAGATCCATTTTGCACTTTTCTTCAATTGATTTCGCAAGCGTGCAAGCGTTAATTAACCTCGAGAAAGCAGAGAAGCGAGCTTTCGCAACGTAACCTAAAAAATGTACACGTGGTGAAGCTCAGTCCGTGTTTTTAGCTGCATTTTCTCTTGTAAACAAACAAGATGAAGAATAAGTCGACAAGGCATAAAAGTGAAAATACCTTCAAGGTAAGCACAGAAACAATGGAATCAAAACTGGCAACTCTGAACAAATTCATTTGCAGTTTATCCCATTTGCGGAACGGATAAATAACATTGATATTGATATATTTCATAAAGTTGCACATGAATATGAATGCCAGGAAGAAGAGAATGAGTGTATATTCTATCAAACAATTGTGAAATGGAATGTGCTTAATCTCACCGAGAGTTACAGTGAATTTAAGCGAGATGTACACGCTTTCGAAATCATCACTTTGCCGCAGCTTATCTTTAACAAACAAAGGGTTAAAGATGCTCTGATTAAACATCTGAAATTTAAAAACGATTTAGTATTACAGCCCTTACTTGAGTATGCCAGAAATGCCTCAGTGAATGCTTCAAATAACACTTTGTTGCTTCAGCCTTGTGGTGGCTTTGGCCAAAGATTTGCGTCAAGATTTCTATCCATTTTACTACGAAATTTACGAAATATTAATCGATTTGCTCAAGAGCAATAATTCCGAACGCCTCGAGTGGACATTCCAGTGTCTTGCTTACTTATTCAAATTCTTATGGAGACCAATCATTGGAGATATCACGATTGTCTTCAAATCGTTGTTGCCATTGCTTTCAGAGTCCTATCCAGCTCACATCAACAATTTTGCGGCAGAAAGTTTCGCCTTTGTTGCACGCAAAGTAAAAGATTTCAAAGCTTTTCTATTTTTGATCCTCAAGTCGGTGAAACAACAGAAAGATGTAAGTTTTAATTGCAGTTAAACCTCCTATAGCACGGTAGATAAGTGTTGTGCGACATCCTGTTATATGAGACCCAAAGCCACAGTATACCAGCCACGCACGGTCAAATGACCCTTTTTGATATTTGCTTTAAAATTTCTTCTATAAATTGTTTCCATATCGCTATGACAGTTCATGACTCCCAAAATATGCATGTTCACTAAGACCTCGGTTGACGCAGAAAATTTTTGTTATGTAGATGGGTCTACGGGCACTATTCGCCCTGTACACCGGGGCCTAAAAGGCCTATTGTACTGTGACACTCTAATTTACAATACAAGTGACTCCTGAAAATTCGTGGTAAAGTCGGTTTATATATCGGAAGCTTCCAAGTACCGCAATGCATCACGCGTCTCACTCTTTCTCTTAGAAGAGCCTAAAATTTCATGAAAATCTAAGAGACCATTGTAAACCGCAGATGGTTCGATAGTGGAGGGTCTGCTGTACATTTTGTGCGGCTATTTTCAGCTCCCTGTTGGATGCTTTAATAGCCATTGGGCCCTTCCTTGCTAAAAGATTGGGGAACCCTGGGATAGGGGTATATCGGATACAAAATTAGTGAAAAATCCAAATGTCTCATATCCATATCATTTGCGTACAAACTGATCCATAATTTCTGTTATAGTCCTATGAATTTATAAAGATATACAGTAAAACCCCGATATAACGTTTGGAAGTGCTGGTCCCTTGAAATTCGTTATATCGGGGTTTTACTGTATATAAATATAGATTTATAATCAATTCATCTATAAGATATATTAAAGATATTTATAGTTATTTCTGCAAATGAAAAAGAGTAAGATTTCCATCAAATCCGCATCGTCAACTTCTTCTTCCACTAATAAATCTTGATTGTCCTCAATAGCCATATCCAGAAACCTTTGCCAAGTTCTAATATGCCACCAATTTCATTGGCTGATGATTCATACATGTTGTCTGTTTCAACTGAAGCGAACCATATCATGTAACACGCATTTAACACTTTACAGTTGTCCTATAGTGTTAGGGATAAACCGTGTTATAGGAGAACTACCTGCATATATTTTAAATTATGTCTGTTAATTGTTCCTTGCTTTATCAAGGGTACTATTGGCTGCAGCAGACTTCTATACGAAGTAGTCAAAGGTATTACTGGCGACTTTCATAGTTGCGCTAAAAATGTACTACCAATTCTGCTCAATTCACTTGACGATCGAAATTCACATCAACAAGAACTCTTTGAGGTCCTCGAGAAATTCATCGAGTACGTCACCGAAAATATCAATCCAAGCAATAGCGCTTTACTATATTCTTCGATTATCAGTACCATTGAAACCCAGATAATAGACGGAACACATACAAATGCATTGAACTTAGCCCTAATTCTTTTGGGACAATCATTGGAGTACAAGTGTGGTAGATTTTTACACACATCCATATCGGAAGTATCGAAAATGTTGTTGAAATTGCTGCATTCACATCTTCCAGTGAATATTGCTCTGAGCATAGTAAAGATATCCGTGATACTTCTGAAATCACGCTCCATAAACTTACCACAAACTGAGGCGAGTAATTTGTTGCAAGCAATTCTTGGCTGGAAAGATAAGGAAGTTCTACTCTATTTCATCGCCAATACATTTGATTATCCGATGTTTAGTTCACTCGTATTACCAACATTTCTGCAGATTTGTATTGAAACTAAACTAAATGACGAATGTTTGGTTCTATTGACCAAGCTATTGCTAAGCAAAGCACCGCTATATCTTGATAACTCAGATTTCTCCTCTTGGCGATTATACTCAATCGACTTCGGCTCCCAGACAGAAGATATGGAAACAATTCTTTCAACGTTTTTGCAAATCTCCGATATCAACGAAATTGATCATTATATTTGCGCCACTGTAATCTTACCACATTTAAAAAGAGATTTTAAAGACATCAGAACACAAATGTCTGCAAATATTCTTTGGATTTGTGAGAAAATGAATGAATTCAATGAAAGCGTAAACACGGAATCGCTGCAACAACTTTTGTTCTTATTAATATCATCAGTGGAATGTTTTGTCCACATTTCTAATGATCAAGTGGATTTCACCGTCGTCAAACCATTGAAAAACAGTTTAGAAAATTGTCTTGTTTCAATCTCGACCAACATTAACTTTCTGTTAGCCCTCAAGGCGTTAGAAATATTTTACTTTTACCTACATCAAGTGAATGCTTCCTTCTTGGATATGGAAACCATAATAATGATACATGACACATTAAAAGTGAATTTCAATTCTCCGTATCATAGGGTAAATGAAATGTTTATCTGTAGTTCAATAGTTATCTGATTTTTTGGTGAATTTTAGATCCGATTGTGCACATCACATATTTATGCTCTTTTTGAAACTGCAGTTTCTGCACATTTGAATACTTCCTGGACAGTATTCTCAATTTGTTATCAAGTTGAATCAATACGACCGCAAGTTGATACCTACAGAGATCAACTTCAGGCTCTGGAGAAGTTCCAGTTCGACAAGCCTCAGATGCAACTTGCGAGAAATACGCCGTTCCTGGACGTACCTTTGAGGTATTTATGCGGCGTCCTCTATTTGAATTTCAACTTGCTCTGGGATCCTGTGATTGCTGTTATCACATCACACGCACTTGGCTTGGACATTAATGATTTCTGGACAATTTATGGACAAGAATTACGCGACGCCGCAACGATTGTTAAAGCGACATCAAATCCAACAAAAGAACTGCCTTGCAAATTTTCTATGATTGGCGACTTCTTTCAGTCGAGTTCAACTGTTGATGACAAACCTGATCATTTAAACTATCGCATGCTTCTCTGGAAAGCGATGGCGAACTTTCCCAGTGTAGCAGAAGGACGCAATCAAGATACGGTTGAAATGTTTTTTTCATTTATCAACACGGAATACAGAATAACAAATTCTGATATGGCGGTTACGGTGAATATCAAAAATAGCACGGAAACAGACATAATAGATCACCAAGATGAATTAGCAGATGAAGAAAATTCGGAGAAAGTGAAAATAAAGCCAAAAGCGGGTGCTAATATAATGCTCACATTGTTATTGCATCATCTGAGAGTATTAAGTAAAGTAAAAAATCCAAAATCGATGCATAATGAACAGGAATTGTATAAAATCTATTTCGATTTCTTGGGCCACAAGAATACGGAAGTTCAAAAGCTCATCTTGCAATGTCTTCTAGCATACAAGAACAAGAATGTTCTTCCATACGCAACAAACTTGCACAATTTGATTGACGAGAAACTATTTAAAAATGAAGTGATTAATTTCAAGTTGGATCCCAGTACCTCACCCATTCTGCAACAACATCGGGATGATGTAATCCCAATTGTACTGAAAATTATTTATAGCAAAATGGTCGGTAAGCTCGGGGGAAAAACAAGCGGCCAACAAAGACGAAATATGATGTTGCGTTATTTAAGCGGCTGTAGTGAACCGGAAATGTTGCAATTCATGCAGATGGCATTCAAATTCTTCGAAAACTATGTCCTAGTTGACAATTGTAGGGATGTTGTTGAAGCTGTCCGCAATTCTATTGATTTGGAAAAATTTGTTCCTCCCAAACGCTTGCAAAGCACACTGAATTTATTGTCGCTTATTTTTGAACAATTCGGTAATTTAATGCACCGTGATATTCTGACTTTCGTTCTTAAATTGCTATTTTCCATTGGAATGTCGTTGAATGCTGTCTTTGATCGGAGAAATGCCGTTTTTCAAGGCTTTCTCCCCATATTTCGAAATCTGCGAACTTCAATAATCAAATTACTAGGACGATTCTTTTCCAAATTTGACTATGCTTGGAATACTGATGAGATTGATATTGTCTTCGATTTATTCATTTGCCCACACCTACGAAAGCAAAACTTGGAGAGCATTCAAAGTCCAACAGCATTCTTGAAACTCTTGGGATACTGGGCTTCAAATCCTAGATGCTACAGATTGCTAGTAAAACAATCAGTGATTTCCGAACCTAATGAAGAACAATCAACTTGCGTTCCATTGGATCACGTTGTCGAATTGTTAATGCATCCGAAAATACATGTATCCGTGTACAACTATATTCTGGAAATGATTGAGAACATACTGAAACTGACGCTAAGCGATGGGGAGGCATATATTGATTGCACTGGGATACTTCCCATACAGACATCAATCCTTCACAGGCTGAAAGTTCCTGATAACAAATTGAACTATGGAAGCTGCGTTTTGCTTCCGTACGTGCAAAAAATATTGACAAAAATGAAACAGACTCTTCTCAATCAAAAGAGAAGCCTAAACCAACGTGACCTTGTTATCCTTTCGAGAATATCTGAGCTTGTTTGGGAGAGCGAAATATGCGATTCGACGCTAGAACTGCTGCTTCCAATTCTACACAAACGAATTAAACTCGGAGCGAAAGATGAAGCTATTATGCAATTACTAGCGACTGTGAAGAATCTCCTCTTAAATGTGGATGATGCATCGAAACACATTCGACAACTATCGCCATTGTTTAGTAGCATTAAGGACACTTCATGTCGGAAAGTCTTAGGCGACATTTTAGCGAATATTGCCAGCAATAATGAATCATTTTCACTCACTCATGAGCTCATAGCGGAACTAAATGCTTACAATGCTAAATGGATTGATCAACCAGACTACGACCGAAGATTGGCTGCATTCAGACACATAGAAACTCTTTCTAATGAAGACAAGCTTTCAATGGAATTGTTCATCATTCTTATCTACAATTGTTTTCACACCCTCACAGCAGAGAAGGACTTGTCGTTGCGAGAAAATGCGATTGATTGTTTGAAAACAATAATGCCTGCATTGGTATTGAAATACCATAACGAGCACAATGTCTACATTCTCGATCAGACTCTTTTGCCTTTACTAAAGAACGGATTCAAGACTGGAATTCGTAGTGATTGCATTTCACTATTAGGCGTTTTAGCAAGGGATTGTTCTATTGCGCACGTGGTACTCAGAGATTTGCACAAACTAACAAACAAAAGCGACTTGGAAGTAGACTTTTTCGAAAATCTGCTCCATTTACAATTACATAGGCAAGGCAGAGCTTTGCTAAAAGTCCGAGAGGTATTCAGAAAAGAGACACAAGTGCCCAATATCCGTACATTAACGCAGTACATTCTACCCTTTGCGACGTTTTATTTGGAAAATAACGAATTCATTTCAAAGCATTCTATTATTGATAGTGCTTGCGATGTATTGGGGACAATAGCAAGATTAATGCCGTGGCATAACTATGAAGCCTTGCTTAAAATTTATTTAGGAAAACTAATGCATGACGTAGAACATCAAAAGCAGTTAGTCAAAATTGTTGTTTCGATCTTGGATGGCTATCACTTCGATTTGAAGGAAGGTTTCGATGGCACTAACGACTTTGAAGCTGATAAAACCACTGAACTTGTTAAAAAAATAGAGGAAAACGAAGAACAAAAAGCAGATGAAAATAATTTGAGCGATGACGATAATGGTGATGATGAAGAGGAAACGGAACATATTATTGTCAAGCCTTTCGAGAAAACGACAGTTTTGTCCAAGAGTAGCGCGAAGCGAGTAATCAGGTCAATCAGAATGGTGCTAATTCCACAATTAAATCGCACTCTTGCAATGAAGACGAATTATGAGAGCAGCCATAAATTGAATCAGAAGAAAACGAATCGAATTGAACGAGAAGACGAAGATTTAGTCCGCATTCCAATCACGATCGCGGTTGTCAAGCTTCTTCAGCGGTTACCGAAAGTATTTCTCGATCGCAATCTTCCAGGACTGATCATGAAACTATGCACTTTCCTTAAGACAAAGTTGGAAAGTGTTCGGCGTACTGCGAGGGAAACTCTGCAGAAAATTGTACTTACTTTAGGACCAGATTATCTGAGCATTGTTATTGCTGAAATGACTGGATTGCCGTACAAAGGCTTCCAAATGCATGTTATCGTGTTCACAATTCATGCCGTCTTAAATTGTATGAAACCGCATTACAAAGAAGGGCATATTGATAACGTTTTATTGACTGTCATGGACTTCGTCATGCAAGATTTGTTTGGCGCACTTGCTGACGAAAGAGAAGTGCATCAGATTGTAAATAAAGTCAGCGAAGCGTCGTCACCGAAAAGTTTAGATACTTTGCATATTCTGGCGCAGTTTATCAGCGATAAATGCTTTTTGGATATTGTGTTGCCATTTAAGCGAATCTTGAGCACTTCGCAATCGTTCAAGGTGGTTAAGAAAGTTGCGGAATGTTTGAAACAAATTGCGCTTGGCTTAGTTGACAATCAATTTGTCGCAATTGATTCCGTATTGAAATTTGCGTATGGCACAGCATCGCAAACGATCCCTGATTTGCTATTCAAAGCAAAAGCCATCCTCACCACGAAAGATTCGGAGAAACTAGCAAGGCAAAAGCCAGATTGCTTCGTTATCCCCAAAGCACCTGTAGGCAGAGCTGGAATTCGCATCAATAAAGTGAAATCATCGGAGGATGCTAATGCTCACATACTTGTCGCGTTTGGATTGAAACTCTGTCACTTTTTGCTGAAACGAGATAAACTGAAAGGCAGCAATTTCAAATCTTATCTGGATCCATTCATTGTGATTGTTAAAAATTCCATTTCAGCATCCTACGTGAAGGTAATCATCACAAATTATTCTACTATTTATTACAATTGTTTGCTTTCAAGCTAAATACAATATCACTTCAATGCTTGGAATGGATGCTGAAATACGATCTCCCATCATTAAAATTACATATTGTCGATATAACGAAGAGCATTTTCGCAATTTTGCATAAATATGCATCTGCTGGTCTTCGCAAAGGAGATAATTTCGATTTGGTTGTGGCTGCATTTAAGGTACGATTACTACTATAAATAATAATAATAAGTAACGCTGCTACACCCCTCGGGGGTTTTCCCTCCCTACGGATTTCTAGATCTATTTAATAGGGTAAATATTTCTCCACTCTACTCTGTCCATTGGCTTTAATATACTCCACTTGTTCTCAGGTCTTGTTCGAGTTCTTGTAACCAGTTGATCCTTGGCATCCCTTGTCTGCCCCCAAGCCGAGCGTCCATTCCTTTACCTTAAATATCGCCTCTCCTGATCCAGATCTCCACACAGATCTTCCTCACTATGTCCTCCCCTCTTTCCTCGTCAAGCTCCATGTTTGTCCTATATACAGTAGCGTACCTAGGGTGGGGGGGCGGTGGGTGCGGACCGCCCCGGGCGGCACATTTTTGAGGACGGCATTTTCATAAATTGTTTACTATTACTATTCACTTTGTAAGTTTTATGTGCTGTATGATTTCAAAAATTGTCCGTAGTTCCATCAGAAATGCATCTTAGAAGTGTCCTAAATGTGGTCCATTGCGTTCCAAAATGCGGCTACTTATTGAGAATTGAATAATAGATATTATTGCCCTTCGGATGTGTATTTGTATACTTTTTCGATGCTGACATCCGGCCATAAAGCACATTTAAGTATGAAGTATAAAGATTTAAGCTATGATTGTATTAATTGCGAAAGGGCGGCAAATTGGTAACCGCCCCGGGCGGCAAATGTTCAAGGTACGCCACTGCCTATATATATCTACCCCCGTTTTATCGTTCCTTGCAGTGTGGGGTTTCGTGGCGCCATTCTGTCCTCTTTCCCCTGGCCGCTCGGTAGCCTCTTCGTGCTTTTACGATATTTTGTGAGGTTGCAGACCCACAATGGATTTTAAACTACAACGCCCTGCTGGGGATTGAACCCAATACTTTCGGTACTTTACCCACTCGGCTACCGAGCAGTTATCATTCTTCTTTTGGTTCCTCAGCATTTATGTCAATTGGCCCTAAGATCATTCGCCATATTTTAAATCTTTTTCCTGCTTCGGATTCCGGGCGGATTCATGTTTTTTATATTTTCCCTTTGTAGGGCTATGTTTGCTATCACCATCCTTTCTTGCATTTCCGCCTCTCTTTAATAATGAATAATAGAATAAGAATAAATAAGTTTTATGAATTATCTGCAGACAATGTCCGTTCTTGTACGTGATGTGAAATACCACGTGATTGAAACGGAACAACTGAAAGTTCTTCTTTTGTACGTGGAACAAGATTTGTACAATAACGAACGGCAAGCGAGCGCATTTGGATTATTGAAAGCAATCATTGCACGGAAACTCATTGTGCCTGAAATAAACGATATTGTTATGAAAGTTGGCGAACTAAGCATTACTTCCGATTTGCCACACGTTCGCCAGCAATGTCGTATTATATATCAGCATTTCCTCATGGATTACCCAGTGGGCAGTAAATTGGAAAAATACGTTGGCTTCTATTTGGCGCAATTAGGTTTTCAGTTACAAACCGGAAGAGAGTCGGCGCTGACTATGATACAAATACTAATCAATTCTTTTCCCCTGGTAAGTAGTCTTTCATATGCAATAAAACTGAATTAATTGTTTGATTCCTTAGCACGTGGTTACCAGCTTTAGTGGGCTGTTTCTAACTAACTTAGGTTTAAGATTAATCAACGACGATGTGCCTGCTTGTCGTCGAATGTCCGGAAAATGCATTACACTAATGATGGAAAAATTGGACACGCCTCATCGCGATCCATTGTTTGAAATGATTATAACATGGTTTCGGGATAAGAAGATCCAACATCGAACACTAGCGGCGCAATTATGTGGTTTATTAATTAATGTCGAGAAGGAAACATTTGAATCGAGAATTCCAACTCTAATGCCCATCACACTGAAGCAGTTTAAGAGAGGAAATGATGATGCTCCGGGTAAATTCGTGCGAATCCAACAAGAAGAATCAGTCAACGCCATTAAAGAGAAATGCAAAGATCATCATTTGTTTCAAGTCATTCAAATGCTGCTCAAACTTTGTTGCAACTGTCCCAACTTTATGATGAATGAAAACATTGAACATTTAGCAATAAGAATGCAGGGATTGCTGTCCTATCCTCATGATTGGGTGCGTTTAGGTGCGGCTCAATTCTTAGGCTATATTCTAAGCTCGATTGATGTGAAGAAATTAGCAAATTTAATACTAACAGGGAATAGGACCACTGAGGACTCTGGATTTCTATATTCCAACTCCAATGATAGTCTTAAGTCTTTGGCGCTTGATTTATGTGCTCAACTACAGCCAGATTGCACAAGGGCAGAACTTGCGGAACAAGTAGTTAAAAATCTAATTCTAATCGCGCGTGTATTGCAGTTTATACCCATAAGTAAAATTGCATCTGAAAGCTTGGATGAAGACGTGTTGGTGGAAGATGATAGCCCCAAGAGGGTGAATTTATTATGGCTGATTAAACGCACGAGACGGATCATAAATATTGAAATTGTCGAAAACGCCAAATCAACAGTTTTGCGTTTAGCATTGTTTAGATTTATTGCCGCATTATTAACTGTTATTGATATTGCAACATTGATGCCACTGCTTTACCATCTAGCTGCACCTTTGGTGCGCGAAATTGTAACAAGTGAGAAGAGTACTGGGGAACTAGTGCAATTAGCAAAAGAGATTACTACAATCATCAAAAATAAAATTGGCAAAAATGAATATACGAAACTATTGAACAGCATTGAAAGTAAATTAACGGCACGACGGGCGGAAAGAAAACGCCAACGCACGCAATTGGCAGTCACTGATCCGGAATTGTACGCGAAAAAGAAGATTAAGCATCATGAGAAGAAGAAAGATCTAAAGAGGAAAAATGTTAGCCGGCGCAAAGGTGTGATTAGCGCAAAGCGTAAACGAACAACTGAAATAGATTGTGATTATTAACCATTTGCATATCCATCTATATAAACGTAATAAAATGCTCATGAATTTGTTGAATTGAATATATGAACGACCTTCTCGACACATCAAGAGAAAGTAAAGTTGAGTGCAAACTGGCGAGGCAAACGTCGGACAACCTCATCGCACCATTCGGTTTCTCCGCAATCGATTGCGTGCTAGTCTAGAGTCCATAGATCATAGTCCTGTGCTGCAAAACGCGTCGAGATGATTTGGCACGTGACTGAAAAGGATCATATGCGAATTCTAATTATTGCGGCGTGCGTTTGCTGCATCAACGCTTACGACCCAAATGATAAGGGCGTCGACGACGTTCTGCCACCGGAGGGTATGTTTGAGGCATTCTATCCACGCAACGAAGGAACTGGATCGTCACGAGCAGCCCATTCGCATGGCAGCTTCTACAAGTATCGGAATCCAGCATTGGTTGATGCGAAGAATGCAGCCGCATATGGGTTTCGCTTCGATGGCGGCCGACGCTTCAATTATGATTAAATTATACTCAATATCGTAGTTACGAATTAATTATCTATCACTAGATTAGTAATTGATTAAACTTATTGAAAATCCTATTGCATTATCATTTTTCAGTTCCTCAAATTCCTAATTTTCCATTTCGTAAAGGATTTTCATTTGGTGATTATTACATTAATAGTAAGCCAGTTCTTGAACTTATGTGTAGTTTAACTGCTTCCCCAGGTCTATTCTTGGGCTATCAATAATGTGCTACACTACAATGATAATAAGTAATTAATAAGAAATGTGATTTGATTATTATTGATAAGTTTTATTTATATATAGCGGAGTGGTCAACGTACAGATTACGATACCGAAAGTGTTGGGTTCAATCCCCGGCAGAGCGTTGTAGTTTAAAATCCATTGTTAGGTCTGCAACCTCGCATAAGGCTGGAAAAACACGAAAAGGCTACCGAGCGGCCAGTGAAATGAAGACAGTACGACGTCTGAAAGACGTGGTTGCAGTTCGCTCTTCCACGAAACCCCACACTGCAAGGAGTGGTAGAGCGGGTAGTGAATATATATATATTTATTTATATAATAACCAGTAGCGCAGCGTCGAGGGATGCGGGGGGTGTGGGCCGCACTGGGCATACCTGTAGACCACAGTTTTTCTCTCTGGGTGCCATGCAGTGGCGTAGCGTGGGGGGTGCGGTGGGTGCGGTCCGCACCGGGCGGCACATTTAGAGGGCGGCAAAATGTTAAT
>JAOEHK010006838.1:0-13294 GCA_025447835.1 Labidoglobus nevermanni
TCTGTGCTTCACGAACCTCGGGTATTCCCCGTCCTTGTTTGTAGCGCGGGCCGCACAAATGTTCAACGGGGGCCGCATGCGGCCCGCGGGCCTCGGGTTGACCGTGCCTGGCTTACATTGTGCGTGTGACTTTGACCACAGGATGGAATGAATCATTTCCAATTGTCCATTAACGTGTGCACATTTTCCGAAGGTAACAAATGCGAATAAAATTCATTTCAACCTGCATTGTGCGTAGACCTTCATCAAATGCTAAATTTATGAAAACATTTTAAGAAACAATAATGGTCCCAGAAGGACACACATACCTATCACAAGAATCTAAGGATCAATGCCAGATCTAAGACCTCCTAATAGGAATGATGATTTTTTTGGAAAGAGAAATTCCCGTCTTGGGATTTACATTTATCCCTCTATTTCGCAATGGTTTTACGACTGAAGAAAATGCAAACTGAAGGTTGAAGTTCTATTTGCTATGTGCAAGTGCTTCGGGCGTACTTGAAGATCTAAGAAACTGCGAACCTAGATGAGTAACTAACAAGTCTGACTGCTGGATGCGATCACGCTAGATCTAAGAGATTGATACGATTGTGAACCGGTCGCCTGCTTTACGTCTCGACATTTGTCGATCCGGAATCAGAAAACTGGAACATACCCCTGGATACTCCAGCAACTTTAGATTCTACATTCATTCTACTGAGGAATGCCTTTGAGCCGATGAGCATTGCGCCAGCAACCTTATCTGGTAGAATGAGCTGCACATATAAATTAGAAATCTATTTATTTCCAGTGTGGCGTTCATAATAGCGCAGTTTTCTTAAATCACGCATTAACGTGGACGCGTTAGGCTTTCGCATGCGTCAATCCAGGTGGACGAGACGAATTTCAGCAGGATTGTTGGTCTAAAGCCGCACTATCATGCATTTCACTTGGAAGCGATCTAGATGGATGCAAATGCAAGCCGGCTAATAAAACAGCATCTGCTGGAGTTCATCTAGTTGTACAATGAACGACGAATTTGCCATATTCTCCGCTCTTGCTGTATCTCAGCGGAATTCGCCCAGTGCAAATATGAATATGAATATGAATACCACCTATCTGTGGATATGAATTTATGAATATATAAAACAACATATGTTCGTGCAACGCTTGCAAGCTTGTCGTTTATCGGCGCATTTACGCTGCGTGCAGGAAACGAGCAGCAAAAGCAAATATTGAAATATGTGCCAAAATTTGCTGAATGCAGAAATTGCTGGATGGCAACGGGCGTGTAAGAAGCGAAAATGGAGCGAACGCACGTTTTCCGCATTACAAGCCCACCGAAACACAGCCGCAATTAATTCATTGTTTAATTACCCCTCTCTAGCTGCCTGGAAAGTCGGAAACTGCTGCTGGATTAAGCATCCAGCTCGATACTGAGCATTGCTCTGACAATTCCTCAATTTCAACTTCACGGCTTCATTTCAAGCATCATTTTTGAGAAAACAAAATATTAATACATCAATAACATAATCATGGACAGAGCTTCATTGAAATATTCAATATTGTTAAGAAATTGAAATTTCAAGCAATGAAACCTTGCAAAAACCCCTAAATTTTGATTAAATTTTTAGGACAGGAAATTAAGAATTTCATTAATTAATTATTCTTTGAGGAGCACTTTGGATTATGCACATAATTCATAAATATTTAACGAAATATGATACATATAGTCAAGACTTGTCTCTTACGTTATCTACAATACTTCTACTTCTTATTACTCTTTATTTTCATTAGGTGAGTCTCGCCTGTTCCTTCCTCCTTCATCTTTCAAGATATTGTTTGTAACTCCCGTTTATAAGCAATTTTATGCTGGGAATTTTGAAATGAATTCTATGAGGATAGTCAAAGTTGTTAATATGTCAACTGGGAAATTCACAGAATAATATTTCCGTCGCTACGGATCGAACCCAGAATATCGGTGTGGCTTCTTTCGACGTTAGCACTAGGCCACTTCGCTTCACTTGCAATACAATGAAAATACTACCATATTACCTACGTAAAAAATATGCCTGCTATTTATTAGTAAATGTTAATTTAACGCCGAAATTCAAGAAAATTGAACCTGCTGCTATTGTTGTTCCTACTGTAAATGACAAATAATCAACAGGGCAGAATGCGAATTTTATCGTCAGCACTTGAATCGAAAAGTTTCGAAAGTGAAAATCTGTCGACAGATATAGCTCCTCAGGTGTCTTAATCCCATCTGAGGAAAGTTGCTTGAAATAGGGATTAGGCCGTTCTTAGACACATCCACAAATCGTGTTGTGTCTGAAAATTGGCTGGAAAGTTGCGAAATTCGCAGGATTACGTTCATGTCTATTGAGAACATTTCGACAAACGATATTAAAGGAAAAGCAATGAAAAAAGAAATTTATACAGTTTGCTCATCTCGTTTAATTATTGATTCGCTAGCGAAGTTGTAGCAGCGAGAATGTTTTTAATATTAGCGCGCAACAAAGTTGCAAAATACGCGAGTAAGCAAGCAAAGAAAGAATTTACATTTCGCTATAGTTTTCCAATTACGTCCAGCTCGAATAATTATCCAGTATTGAATCTAGATCACATCGGACCATCTTAATATGAATTTTATTGTTGGTTTATGTATACATGGGCTCTTCTATGATTCCATTCGATGCGATAGCGATGGTAGAATGGATAATTTACTTGTCGCGTGTGCTTAATAGGCATGCATTTAATTAAGTGCGAAAATGGACGCGTCGAAATAATTTTAAATAAATTTGCATTTCATTATCATGCAATGGAGCACGTCTCCACTCGGTGGATTGCAGCACGAATTCCATCATTTGCCAAAATATTCTACTAAATCCAAAGGCAAACATAACAGATTCCTTGCCAATTTTCTCCCATAGTATCCACTAGTTGATCAGGGAAACATTATGTTTAAGTGAGTAATAAATTGCGCGTAAATTGCGTAAATTGAATGTGCCCTATTGTCGCACATTAAGTTTGTGGGGCGCTTACAAATTGCTCTTCTTCGGTCGCCGACTTGTTGACTCGCTGCTCGCTATTCATGGCATTCTTTCCCTTATTCCAGCATCCCTCTTGTGCATCTCACGATTCAATTGCAGCTGCAATTTCACACTGCATGCGACACCGACAAGTCCAAGATGCATGATCGCCGGAATGCAATTACACTCGTTACTCCTTCGCCATTCCTTTGCGCTACTAATGCCTGCGATTATTTTCAAGTGCCAGCAGGAAGGCGAAATATTGCATCGCAACCTCGACGATGCCATTTGTGAGATTTAATCAATTCGTTATTGCATTTTTCAGACGCTCGAAAGCGTCTGCCGTGTGCCATTGCCGAGAATCTTGCAGGCCGATTATTAACATATCAAACGAATTGATTAATGCGTCTCGTTTGTGATCACGTCTACTGCCATATGAACAATTTCCACCATACTCCTTCATATATTATTGGCTTACGTATGTCACGTCAGTACTCGCTTTATTATCGGTGACATTTCTTACTCGCAGCACCCGGATTTTTATTAAATAAATCGATTATTTATGCCTAAAATCTGTCTGGATAAATTAAGCAACTGCCTGATCATTTCAAATTGCACCTATTTAACATTGCTTTGTATTTCTCGTTGCTCAAATATTTAGCGCATAACTCGTAACAGATATTCATATCATGGTCGATTTATTGCTATCTCAAATTTAAAAATTAATTTTTAGCTATATTTATTAAAATGATCGTATGTTGGCTGTGTTAATGTATGCCCAAAATGAATCACAATTCGATTGAATTGTAATATTAGGTATATTCCTTATATTCCTGGAGCAATTATAACGTGAAGAAAAATTACGAAAACGGCTTGATTCTAAAGTTAATTTTGGACACTTTGAATGTGAATCTGCACTAGTTTCAAATAATGAAGCAATTTTCTCTTATGAGTTTCAATTATCCTCTAGCTTTTATACATAAACAGTTAGCAACATGATTTGAGAGACATGTTGCTGAATTCTGATTAAAATTTGAATTATTAAACTGCGTACGTTGAGTATAATTGAAAAGAACACGCTTATTCTTTGATTAAATTTTAGTAATCAGTGGATTTGCGAAGCTTCAAACAATAAATTAATGCTCAAGGTTGTAGTGCATTGTGGCTGATCAAGATAAAATCAAGTGGAAGTGTGATTAAGATTTACGTACACCGAATGCGCCATTTCGAGCAATTTCAATTAACAACGAAATGAGCAATGCGCGCAATTAAAATAGATAAAGGTTTTGGTTAAGCACACATTAAACTGCCACAGGAAATCCAAGTTGGATCAGTTCCCTGCATATTGTACCACCTGAAATGTGCCTGAATGTCATGGTTTCAAACATGCTCGCAATGGCATCTTAATTATTATTCCGAGAGATTCGCTATCTCAATCTGGGTGATGCGAAACAATTCGCGTCAAGGTGATCAACACAAGCAGCTGACAGTCCTTACATCATTCTTCGAGGCTCCTTTCTTCATTAAAACCTCCATTCAAAGATCTAGCAAAGATAAACATCATGAGTATGTTGGTAATCTAATTGCAATTCAGCTAGAGAAATGCAATTGTATGGAGATTAATGATGTGTTTCATTAAGAAGTGGCATCATTGTTAGCATCTCAATTAGATCAGACATTTACAATCGTTTGAATATTGCTAATTATTAAACTTCAGTTTAGTGCGGAACGAACGAGAGATTTAATCGCAATTAATTGGCGGTTAATTACTGACGAAGTTATCAAAGTTTTAACTCTTTGCGATGTCCAAAACAAGTCGGCGATGATAATTGCTGGTGATGGGCGCATCCATCAGGGCGCAATGTGGAAGCGTGCATTGAATTGTCACCGAATGTGAACGCATTCGATCAATTATTGGCACGCAGCTGCAATGGGCACACACATGCGATTAATGCAGATGCACTAATTGCTTTTACGGGCCTGTAAGGACCGCAAGGTCATTGGTGAAGCGACGACGTACGAATTTCCAGACTAATGCATATGCTAACAAATTGAATTAATTAATTCAAGAAGCGTCCAATTTGCAGCACGCTTTGCAATCAACGCGAATTGAATTGCAACACACTGACGCCCTGAATCCGGCTGAGGCAATCGCAGCACGAGAAGAAAAAGACCTTTGTGCCATCTTAAAGACGTTTCAGCGACTGCTTGGAGCGCTCAACCCTTTCCAACGCGAAACTTTCGCGGCGCGCCTGTGGTAATTTACGAGCTGCAAAATTATTCTCGAGCCAATTAAATGTTGACGAGTGAAAAGAAGTACCCAAAGGGACAACTCCAAGTGATTACAACTTAATTCATTCGCGTGTAGGCGGATTTAAATACGTGATGCCGGCAGATACGCTTTCAATCACTTGTTTGAGCTACTATTGCTAAATATGCAAATTGCGCCTTTGATTTGTATGAAAATAATTGATTCAATTCATTTAGTTTAATGAATGTGAAATTATCTTGAACTACGACTCTGTCTTACAGACATTTTAACATAGTAACTGTTGGATACTTAGTAGGCGAGTGCATAGAGTGCTAGTATATTACTCAAAGGTCTCGAGTTCAATTCCTACTGGCGAAAAAATTTAAAATAGGGTTTCGGTAGCATTAATAATATATATAATAATTTAGGAGGTAATCTTTGTCAGTTCCTTGTCGCTCAATCTGCAAATGAAACCTCTTCTGTCTACAAAGTCATGACTTGCACCTCTGATGTTTAATGCAAGGGATAGTAAGATAGTAATGGAACACATTGATATATTCATAATTAGCAAAGGCCTGCGATAGTTTCTTCGTAATTAGGTGCATGCTACTACATCCGGGAGGGCCTTTTGTGACGATGCGCACATGCACTCAATCAATTTCGAATTGTGGATGCATGGAATGCCGTCATTCAGTTCTTGGTCATTGTGGTCGAGCATGATGCTGCAATCATTGCGCTGACGAGCAAATGCTATGTGATCAAACAAACGAAAGCGCATCTTAAGTGTCCGAAGGATGGAGGACTGGAGACGAACCGATGCGATCTGAAGGCATCGAAATGAATTATGATGGATTGCAAGTGGTAATCGTTCGGGCTTATTAATCGTTATGTTGCAGTTTCACAATGCTTCGCCAAACGGATCCAAAACAATGTGCCTCTGCATCTTTTGCGCTTACTCATTACCATACTAGTCCTGAACTCGTCTCCTCGCATCCAATTTCAATCAATAAGCTAAGCAATCAATATCAAATCGACCGTAGAATGTTGGTAAATTAACGAAAAGTCTTAAATGCACGCAAATTAATTTCAAACTAATTTAAACCCTTAATTAAAACATCACTCTTGAATTACTGGAAGCAGAGGCTCTGCGTTTTAAAATTTATTACTGATTCGACGGCAGGTGCAGGTATTATCAATGGTATGATATAATTCATAAGCAGAAACAATGGAGTGACCTTCTTGGTCTTGCATAACTCGGTTTCAATAACGCTAAAGAAGCATATGGCCAACTTACAGTCACGTAACATAAAAATGTCAAAATCGAAGCTGGAGTACGATGTAATTCTTTAGAAAAAGCAACATTTCCGATCAAATATCAGGCGTCCTTTATTCGGTCACAAATTGAAGTCATGCTCGTTTTCCAATTAAAGTTTTTACTTCGATTGCACGTTGTTCAACAATTTGATAGCAAGTAGTTGATTTGAAATGAAACATGGAGTTCTAAGGACCACACAGAATTTACAGCTGCTCGTAAACTTAAAAGATTTCCTTTAATGTCGCTGATGACAATGATGTGTTTAGTCTGACCTTTCCTGTAAAACTTCAATTGCGTCGTTACGTTAAAGAGTAAAATTACAAGCTCATGTAAACCAGGTTAATTATTGCCAGAGTGGCGGGAAACAAAAAATATGGAGAGCTTTAATAAAGGCAAGTTTATCACGACTATAGGGTTGGCTTCTTGTTCCCGATAATTAAAATTACGAATCTTTACAATCTCAGGAACAGAACAGGACATATGCTGAACACAATTAACAATTTTAATTTCATTTAATATTGACAAACTTGGCTTGGTGTTTGGTAACAGACACTCACTTGGAACCAGCTTGATTTATTCGCAGCGCAAAATTTAAATATTGTTCCGCCTTCGCCTTCGAGATCAAACCCTTTTGCAGGGATCCAAGTTGTTTCCGTGCACTCTGCAGCGTTGTTGCAAAGCGAAGCAATAATTCATACTACATTGTGGCGAAACAATGAGGCCCGCCAATGGAAATGCAAAAATTCCAGCGCACCAGAATGAAACATAAAAACACAAGACGAAATGAAAAGGTCAGTCTAAGGTATTGTTGGGCTGTAGGAGCAGGGAAACTGACCGCCAGCGTGGATAAATGTGTGACCTTAAAATGTTTACGAGAGAGTGCGAAATTTGAGTACATTTCTTAGAAAGATTTAGCCAGATTTATTTGGGCGCATTTTTAACTTAACGCCGGACGCGCGAATAATTTCGACACTTTTATTTTCAGTGTGCTGGCCTGTGGGCTGGCAGAAGAAAATCAAAAGCAGGGTATGGACAGCAATATATTGCTGGCCATGCATCATGATGCAACCTCTTGCTTTAATTCAGCATGATAAATTCATTTAATCCTCTCCGATGTTACCCATTTTGGCGTTACGGCTAGCTTTGTCGTGATGTGGAAAAACCGCAATTCACAGGGTAATTCGCCTTTTTGTTACCTTCCTAATCCGTTTATAATTCCACGCGCACTTGTTAAGTCACTCATTGCGCGCATTTATGCCAATTACTCTTTTTCAGGTACTGTTTTAATCCCTTGATTCCCATTCTCATCACAGGACAGTGTAAACATGTATTTCTCCTCTATTCTGTACTTTATTTCGTGATTATATCTGAGTTATTGTAATTCGCAGCAAATTTCAACATTGAAATGCTGAACGTAAATATTCTTGTCGGCATGAATTCACTGATCTATGACTAAATAGACGGCTTTTCATCAATTTCATCTTATTATTCAAGACATTTTCTATACCTATACCCATGACATTTTCTCACCATCATCATGATAAAAAGGGTAAAGCTATTTGCAGAAATCATTACAATTTGTCCGACTTTGATAGATATTGCGCAAATGTGATTTCTTCTGAATAGCATTATTACAACAAATTGCAATTGGAATTGTTGCTGCAATCGTTGCTGGCTAATCAACAGAACTAGATGAGAAATGCTGCAACTACTTTTGCTCTGTAATCACGAAGAAATGAACGTATATCATTAATACGAAAATGTAAAGGAAATTGCGAATTTATGCCTTGATTGACTAATCTTCTACTCGCTTTCTTTACACATTTGCTGTATTTTGAACTCAATATACAATTTGGAGTATTCAATCAGGTTTGATTATAAGTTTTCGACTATTCAGTATCTGCTTTAAAAGCTTTATGTTTCTTGTTTTCTACATTTTGCCGAATTATTTATTGATAAGTGATCAAGTAAGGTAAAATAATAGCAGCGATCAAATAATCATCACTTGTACATTGCAATCAATTTACAACTTGAATTAGTATTGTTTGGCCAATACTTTGGTGTTCATTGTGTTTCGTAAATATTTGTCGCTCAATAATTGTAATATTTACGATCGTTGAATGAATACAAATTATTCTGCCAGTTGCTTTTTACAGTGGACCAACAAATCAAAGGAGTTTATTTATATCCGAGCAACAAATCAACGTCCAACTATCACAATTTTGAAATCAAGTTTGTAGCCTTCAGGGTCGAATGCAAATCGCAGGATTTCGTCATAAATTCACCTGCAGCAATGACAATTTTCACCCATTCATTCTTTATCTCGATCAATTGTAATGCATCGTTGATTGCTAATTTCTAAAAAGTTAAATTTGTTCTCAAATGCTAGAGATTGAAGATAATTTATCTGCTATATGAATACTGTCATAATTCCTAATCTACGGATAGGATTTCACCTCGATAATGTAGTAATTTTATTCTCTGCCTCGAATTCAAGAGCTGTAATAAATGAAAACTCATAGATCTGTTTTAGGTCCGTGCATGCATGCTAGTGGCATCTGGAAAAATGTTTTCATTCAAACCAAATGCACTCACAACTCATGGAAAAACTGCCTACGTTATTTGCATCATTTTCACATTCAAAGGCTTTTCATACGCCGAGAATTCCATGAATGTGGGTTTCCTATTCAGTTTGGGATCCTTTTCCTTCTATTTCTAGTACTCAATGTTTGTGTGCGCAATGGTATTCAATTTTCTTTCATTTAATTGCAGAGTAGACATACTACAATTTCAACTGTACCTGATTTTCCATCTATTTTCTATTACACCTTGATAGATCTATCATTTGAATGTCTTTATTAGTGAACTTGAGTTCGTATTTGCTGAAAATCGAAGCTTTATAAACGGGCAATAAATGCACGGGAGCAAGTTGTCCGTACTCTGTAATTTCGCCACTGTAATGTTTGTTTGATGTTTCACCTGCGCTTGATATCAGTAATTTAAATCGATGATCGGGATAACTCACGAAATGATTAATCGGCCATAAAATGTTAATGCAATAAAGCAATTAAGGACTGGACGTGAATAGATGCAGAGCATCAACACACTAATTGTCAGCAAACATTGCCACGTATAGCAAATACATGTTTATCTATTGCATAATAAATCTGATCACATTGACTTGTTAAACAAGTTCAAAGTGCAAGGCAAACGAAGAACTTATTGTTGCGTGCGAAATTGTTGCATCATAATTAACCTTAATAAATTACGGTTTAATATTACACAGAGAGTTTTATTGTTGGCTACCTTCGTATATATTTACAAAGCAATTTGCAGTCGTGTGCCGGCAAGTCGCGCAATAAGCTTAATAGTAATTTCTAGTGTCCGATCGTTTAATGGCGATATCGATGGAAGCAACAATAAATTACTTAATGATGCGCGATAACGAGCATGAACTCGCGGCATCAAATTCCAGCAAAAACGCCTTTTGTTGCACTCTTGCCCTATTGTTGCAGAATAAAGGCGCACTTTGCCATAGCGCTCCGACTATCACCATCCAGCCATCTACTTGCAATTTCTCATAGGCATCTTAATACACGGCCAACGAATGCGCTCGCGAACTCTTTAAATCAAACGCGCTAAATTGTTGCCAGCGGTCTGAGCACGACAACGCATTAATTACGATCGAACGTTCATCGATCAGAGTGGAATGCAGCACAAATAGATATTGCATCTGGAATCAGCCTTCAGCCAAGTGAGCCAATATACCCCTGATCTTCATTAGACACACGGAAAGTTGCGCAATACAATTAACCGTAATTAATCGACTCAGCAACTACTTCTTCGCTGCCGGACGTCCGCAAGGTGCGACACCAATCAAAGCGATGATTAATGATTGCATCACAAAAGGCTCCAAAGTGTTGCAGCATCAAAATTAATTTGACTTTCCATGGATCTTTCTTCACATCCATTATTCATGTTTCTTCATCGTAATCAACGTCAAAAGCTTTTCCTTCAATCCCTGCCAATGTTGCTAACAACTTTTATTTGTTTGTAGACAATGCATTTATTGACTTTAACTACTCCAAGAAAGTAGTCTGGGGCAGATCTAGAGCAAATATGCCAACAGGTACTTGGCTGACGTGCATGATTTAGAATGATAACTTTTATGCGTGCACATGGATATGACGCTACACTTTTCTTTGAGGCTTACTTTAATCGTCTTGTAGACGTTGACTCAGCTCGTTACATATTCACCTTGTTTGCAAGCCCTGCAGAAATTTGGTCCGAGAGACCATAAAGATTTGCAGTTGCAGTGAACGGTTGCACTCGCTTCTGGCTCCGTTGTGATATATGATTGCATTCATGATGCTGGCGTCACATGGAAGTACAAAAATCTTGCATAACGTTGCATTCTCCGCCCTGGAATCATAAGCACGCGATGGATTTGAGCGGCGTTTCTGTTCATTCTTCGCTCGTCCGTATTAAACTGGTGAACACTTCCCAATCGAAAAAACAGTCGATGCGTTTGCATAATATTCCAGGCCATAAATTCCAAAGTGTTTCAGCGCAGCTTTGGCCATTGCAACAATATCAGCAGAAAACACGAGCAATTTTCCATTCGTTTACGGCTCCGATAGAATAACTTAAGATTTAAGTGTCAGACGCAGCACATATTATTATCAAAGTTAAGCAAACGCAATCTATTCAGGAAGACGCCCCATTCGAGTTCTGAAGCCATTTGAACCCATTCAGCAGTTATTGATTTCCACTTGCCAATTTTGACTAAGCCTTATATTACTAAACTGGTTAATTAATTATTAGAAGGAATATTAGAAGGAAGGATGGACATGCGAAGCGGAATACAATTTAAGATATCATACTGATCTAATTCGACTGGCTGCTCGAAAGACAAATGTAACGCTTCGCGAGGAATAGAACCCAAGACTCTATACTCGTCGGATACCTGCGTTAGCATTCGGCTACCGAGCAGTTAAGTTACATCGCTAGTATTTGATGCCTTCAAAGTTTGAACTGGAATTTCACGAGTTGCTGCAATGCGCTCATTACGATTGCATTTATTCATATCCAATCATACGTTTGTTGTTCTATGCTTCCTTTTCTTCTATGTTGCGGATGCAACTCGACGCAATATGTCCTCAGGCGTTCGTTCTCATTTGATCTCATATCAAAATGGAAGTGTAAATTACACCAAGACTGGCCGCGTGATTCTCGCCTCAAATGTTGAGTGCACAATAATTAAGCGGTGCAAAGATAAAACAACAAGGAATATTTGTCGTTTGTTTCCATAGCATATTTCATTCCGATTCTTCACGCCGAAAGTCTGCTCAGCTGCATAACTTATTGCTGTGAGGGGTAATTATGAATTAAACACTTCAAGCAAGCGTGAAATGTTGGCTAAATTAAATCGCCGAGATTTGTTTGCAAATTGCCATTATAGAACACTCTAAGAAGTATTAGGCTGAGGTGAAAAGTTAAAGGCAGCCGCAGCTTTGTGCTTTCACTAACTCTCTGGAGCCGACGTCGAAGATCAAGTCGTGCACAACGTTTCACTTACAATTGCATTACATCTGCGAATCGCAAACAAAAGGTTGTTTATAATAATAGGCTTTCACTGGTGTGAAAGGCTGCGAACGTTATGAATATTTCAAAACGTTTTTATTAATGAAAGTGCAAGCTGTTTCATAATAAAGTGATAAATTTCCTCCAGGTTGAAGCTTCAATTTATCATGCAAACCTCCTTTAATTATGTTCAAATAACATTCAATTATTTGAACACACATTTTGCGCAAATTTACAAAGAGATAAATGTGTTTGGAGCAGCAATATATGAAACATAAAAATAACAAATATTCCAGCTAGCAAAAAATAAACTTATTGTAATGTTATTGCCGCCATTTATTCGAAATTGTTTGATTTATCCGTGTAATATATTTAATGTGTACATAATCTCGCGATTGTTATCGGCACAAATGTCTCGTTTGACTAATTGCCTTTAGAATTAGTAATTATTTGGTTCCTCGAATATGGGTAATAATTTTAAATTGAATTTGCAATAATTCAATAGGTTCAATGGTACATTAAACAGAATTTCAGAGGAGATATTATGCATTCAATATTTCGGAGCAAATTGCCAATTAAAATTAATAGGAATTTAAATTGGTCGTGATAGAGCAGCTCGAAACTTTTTAAAGGTACTTCCTTTCATTAGTTCACACTTTGAATAAATTTACAGCAATCCGTGCTTATATAATCTCAATTTATTAAATCATTGCATTGCTATTATTAAAGCATTAAGCAAATAATCAACTGAAAGGGATTTTGGATTAATTTCAACTAAAAGAACGTCAAAGACAAATTATTTTACGTTTCAAAAATCAAATAAGGTATTAATAAGTTATAAATGAGCAAACAACTAATTTAAATTGCAAATTATGATGTAAATATTGTGCAAATTTACTAGAGAAAAATTGCTACGCAAATAATTAAAAAGCGTTTTCGTTTCGAGGTAGGGTTGTATCATGGATGAGAGTTCTTCGCGTGATGGTTTCAACTGCACGCAGGTTCCAGAGTTTGGCACGAGATCCCTGAAGACAACGCTGAAGGTAGAAAAACTTGAACCTGGCTGTATGCAATTAAAGAAGTCGATCTATTGCTTGACGTATTTTTACTCAACCGTAAATTACTTCAGCGATA
>JAOEHK010006860.1:0-13288 GCA_025447835.1 Labidoglobus nevermanni
TACTTTTATAGGGGGTCGATGGAGATCCCGAAAAATTATATAGGGGTCGACGTTCAAAAAAGTTTGGCGACCCCTGCTCTATGTCGATTGTGTCTAGAGGAGGACGAGTCGACTCTCCAAGTTTTATGCTTCTGTCTGGCTATGACCAGTGACAGAATCAAGATTCTCGATACTAAGTACTTGAATCTGAGGTAACTATTGTCCTACCCTTCTGGAACCTGCCAGCCGCTTCAACTGGATGGAGGAGTAGAACCAGCACAAGGAAGGAAGTACAATGGACCTAAATATAGTGGCATACATGTCCTCTAACAAAAAAATAATAAAATATGTTGACACTTAATTATAGTAGAGTATATTTCAAGTGTTCTAATGATTCTACAAACGGTAACAAATGGTTTGTATCAGTTGATAGAAAGTAATGTAGAGTGACGTAATAAATAATTAACACCCATTACAATGGCATGCAAGGGTTAACAATAACTTCAACGCAGCACGATTGTATATTCTGTTTAATGTGACAGGATTGCAATCGCAATGAGGAGGAAGCAAGGTGAATTACATTAGATAAATGAATGTGCAATGTGCAAATTGTGTAGTGATGAATGTGATCATTGCGAATGATCGGATGAAGCATTATCCTGCGGGCCATGGAAAACCTGGCGTTGATGGGTGGTGGTGGCGGCTGCCAAAATTGCCTTTCCGTAAACGACCATCACCACGTTGCAGTTTGCAGCAGCATGCACTGAGGCAGCCAGGGCGAATCGCAATTATTGCCAGCCGTTTTAATATGTTTCACTTTGCGGCTTGCCCATACAAAAGACTCTTTGATATTGGGCGCTCGATATCAGCTGCACATTTGTACACACAACTACTCTACAATATCCAATCAAATTGAGCTGCCCACCATCGCTGTTTCAACGTGCTGCGGATAAGCAGTTTGCAATCGTAATCGAAGGCATGGGAATACGTGCGCCGATTGAATTCTGGAGAGGGTTGCCGCCCGAAAAGGGAACAGTGCGATGGCAAAAATCCCAACCAGATGTAAAAGTTCGGCCGATGTGTTGTTCTTTTCGATGTGCGATCGAGTGGTGCGGCAGCCATCCTAAGGAATGTTGCATTATTGATTAAGGCAGGCATGAAGTAAATATTTATAACACGGAGCGGAAAATCCAGCCAAGGAGGACAAACTAGCAAAGCAGAAGAGTTGGAGTCCAGGCGTGCCGCACATTCCTCGGCCCTAAGATGCAATGTGCTTGGATTTATGCGAATCA
Organism: Labidoglobus nevermanni; assembly: GCA_025447835.1. Lineage (NCBI taxonomy): Eukaryota > Metazoa > Arthropoda > Insecta > Coleoptera > Staphylinidae > Labidoglobus > Labidoglobus nevermanni. The sequence continues at coordinate 1,272 of JAOEHK010006860.1, forward strand.
CTGTTACTAAAAATGCAGTCGAACATCTTGCGCCCGTCTGGTCTCTGCGGACAGTGCCCTTGGGAGCTCTCCGCCAGAATAAAACATTACCGCATTTATATTTCCTCGATGTTCCTTTGTTATGCTATTGATTTTAATTATTCACAATCCATATTGCACAAGTGCGGTGTTCTGCTATTCTGACTGCAAATCATGTTTCCCCACTCTGATATGCCTTATTAGTTCATATACGTACGTGAAATTACTCATAACTGAATGCTTGTTACTTAAGCATTCAATATAATCTGGTTAAGGTAATTGTCAAAATTACTGCCATTCTGGCTTACCACGTTTCCTTCCATTATTCAGAAGAACCGTAAATTTGTGGGGAGAGTAAAAATCCGAAACTAGCTTCGGGTACTATGTTCTCTTGGGGACGTGTAAGGCTAAGAGAACTCCTAGGACTCATTTTAGGACACTGCGTGCTCAACAAGCACCTAGACTATGCAGGTACTGCTTAGAAGAGGATGAAATGCCTCAGCACATAGTGGGCGAGTGCAGTAGCGTAGCGTGGGGGGTGCGGTGGGTGCGGGACTCACTGGGCGGCACATTTAGAGGGCGACAAAATGTTGATAATTGGTATAATACAATTCATAGGTGGAACGTGATCCCGTACTCAACCGGGGTCCCGTACTTGTTCGTCACTTGGGCGTAAATACTGTCAATTATTGCTACACAAGTAGTAGTAGAGGTAACTAGATACATATAACTTATTTATGGGGCGGCAAAATTTTCCTCCGCACTGGGTGGCAGACAACCACACTACGCCACTGGGCGAGTGCATCTCACTAAGGGTGCAATGTAAGGCACCCTTGTGGAAGGAGGCACTGACCCACGCCGAGATGGCTAAATTACCCTGGGAGGAGCTCATGCAATTCTTTGAGGACATTAGACGACTAGGGAATAAAGGTGGGATAGCAAAGGGTAGACCGAAAGGTAGACCAATCCCGACGTAATAATTAAAAAAATCTACAAAATGTCGGGAAAATTTACGTCGTAGAGTTTCTCTATTCTTGATCTTCCCTGGCCCCAAATTATATTATCCAGCAACAGTGTTTCCAGGACATTTTATTATTGCAGCATTTACATTTGAGATGAGGATTAAATCATTGTCGTCATGTTGTTCTCTGTGCTGCGATAACATGAATAAAGCAACAGAGAAGTCTATTTGTTGTAGTTGGGATGTTTATAGTATTACATTAAAATAAAGTGTGCTCGACTATGAAGGGAGATGTCATGACGTGGTCCAGTTCTTGACGCCAACCTAATAAGCACTTGCTCAGATGTAGAATATCCTGGGCCAACGAATACGAATCCTTTTTAGTCAGCTGCCCTGATCCATGAACCGAGTTCGTTATATTCGTAATCTACGCGACGACAGAAGCATGAACACGTTTAATTGGCTTAGTTAGCTAGCGATGTAAACCGTTGGATTTAGAATGCATTTAGTAGGTCTCGTTGTTGATTATGCATGTTGATAACGCGTGCTCCCCGAATTTATCAATTCCGTATCGGTGTTGCGTCAGCACGTGGAAATTTGAATACCTGCAACAAAACATTTCGCCATCGCTGAGCAGGATGAAGCGTGGCATTAACTTTACGATCCCTGGATGCGTGACTGGATGCATGGAGTTCTTAAAGTTTTCCGGGCGCAGAGTGCTGGAACAGCTAGGAATTCGTAACACATCCGTGATGTGATCCTACATTGTATCCAAGCTTCATTTAATTGCATTGATCTCTACCTATTGTATAGATATTGGCGCTGAAGCAGGCAATTTCCAGAGCGGAAGGATGCTGCGTGCCCGACGTCAACAACAAACTACCGAATGGAATAATTTCGTTCGGATAGCAGCAATCTTAGCAACACGATAAATTTCACGTATTCCTTGTGTACCGCAAGAAACTTATAAATATGAAATTAACCACTTTCCGCAAGCGCTCTTCATTCCGATTGCAATTTAGGTCAGAAATGACGTACACTCTTTGCAATTCCAAACATCGCATGAAATTGCAACTTTTCTATTTGCAGTAAATAGAATTTTATATTTACTCGTCGGTATTTTGGGCCGCAACTTTGTACCATTTTTTCATAAACAATAGGCAACGCTAAAGTTGCAAACTCACTTTCTGCCTTCGACGTAACGATCTAACGAACAGCACCCTGGAACGCTCTTCTGGTATAGATTTAGATTAGTCAATAAAGAAAAGTGCGAACAATACTCTTTAAAGTTTCGTCCCAAGTTTCAAGCAGAATATAAATTCACCAAGTTTTATAAGGTTAAAACGTTTTCAGTGCATACTGTCAATTTCTTGTCTTGTTACCGACTTTTTCGTTGCTCTCAGCAGTCGTTAATCATATTGCAGTAATCCATCTCAAAGCCTGGAAAAGTGAATCGAAACAAAGCTCGAAAAGTCAAAGGTGAGCTTAAGTTTCATCTCTCCGCTTCCTCCTTTTCTATTGTACTTCCTTCATCAGTGATTTCACTAACAATCTCTTTACACTTTACATGGGCTTCTCCTTAGGGCGTAAGTCCCTCCATTTCCATATCAGAATCCTCAAACATTCTAGTGAAGTGGTTATTGTAATTCTTGTAACTTTTCAGCTTTTCATTCATTTATTTCCTCCATCTTGAAAGTTTTGGTCGTTTATAAATGGTAGTTCTTGTCTATTTGGATTCTCAATTATAGGGCAAGAGAGCTATTACAGAATGGTTGGGAATATAGAGGTTATTGTAGACTTGATATTCTGTAAAATTTCGTTTTGTTCGATGGGTTTTCCATTCGAATGCAAAGGGTATTCCATGCATTTACATGTCCATCATTTTACATACGGATGGAGAGGATTAAAGCTTCACGTTGCTAGTTTAATCAGTGACATGCAGAATTTGAAAAAACAAGGAACAAAAAACAAAAACAGCGGCCGCGCATGTTTAGCCGGCAGAACTAGCGACATGGGATGCGCAAAAACCATTAGCAAATATCTATTACAATTCGGATGGAAAACGAAATGTAATTTTCAACCAGTTGCACGTGCACATTACAATAATGCAAAATACATGATAATTTTGCGAATACTCGTACATTTTCCGCACCAGATGTTGCACTATTCCTCCCATTTCTGTTATTCTATCTTTGCAAAATTCGCTTTTCCTAAATGCCTGGTAATGTCTTTACGCTATCTTATTAAATTCTAGTAATATAGTGCAGATGTGAATTGTTTTCATATTTGTGGGAATAGAAATATGTTGGAATCACCGTTTTTGTTCCTTCCACTCTTTATTGTTGCGTTATACAAAATTTTCATTTTATTTTTAATTAATTTTGGCATTGTTAATATACACTGATACACAATTTCATTTTTCCACAATAAAGTCTGTTTAGTTTCAATGTGGATATTTTCAGGTGAGCATGAACATCACAATAGTTGAGTCATAAAATAAGGGTGCCACAACGTAATGTTAGTTATAAAAAAACTTCGATGCAATATTTACTCTGCTAACCACAATTGATTTATTACTTTAAGTGACCAAAACTCATATTCCTTCCTCTGGCTAACTTTGAAAATCCAGTAAAACCTGTTCAATGCCTGAACGAAACATTTGAAAACGTCGTCGTTGTTTCTTTGGAGGACGTATATCTTGGGCCTATATATTCTCCATATCTACACAATTGTGTAAGAACTGGAGTCTTTCGGCTGAATATGTCAACTATAGAAGAGGTTTGAAAAAATACTAAGAATTTCGTAATATTTTTATTGTAAGTTTTGTTTGCAACTTAACAATGGTCAATGGGTCATATTACTCATATTACGCAGCGGTCCAACAGGAGGTCCAGGAGTATATAATAAGTGCCCATAAAACCAATCAATATGTACCCGCATGAATGAATTCAAAGAATCGATCAAAAGCAGATATCCGGGAAATGCATATTCATATACCGGGTTGACCATTACTATACTAAAACTACCGTTCTTCCAAATAGAATATTATTATGATTGCTATCGAACCGCTCTGTAGGCGAGCGGTAACGCAGACGGACAAAGATGGACCAGTAATCTAGAGACTTGGGTTCAATCCCGGGCAGAGCGTTACCTTTGACTATTGAGCGGCCAGTAGAGAAAGGACACCTCTACGATTCCTCCTCTACGATTCTCCATCCCATCCCAACAACCCAATCCTATCTTCCCTTCCACAACTAAGAGGCCGTACAAGGTTGGTATAAAGTGGGCACAAATAGCAGGGCAAAAGTACTGCGTATGTCGCCTTCCATCAAACCAACCATAATTGATATAATTTGGCTAAACCAGGAGCAATGTTGCTGTTTCCTAGTGCCCCAATTAACAGACTGAAGGCATTGTAACTATGATAGTACCAATATCTTTCCCAGCAAGATTGCCAATTGAGCATTCGAGTTATAAAGTTCACGTTTCCCTTACAATTGCAGTGGGCCACTCTCTTTCATGAATGAGAAAAATTGAAATTGAATGTTGGTCAGAGATAAACCCTGAATCCGGATTATGGGGGGTGTTTTATGCCGTTTTTACTTCCCGTGTGGAGGTCTTTATGCAGCCCCTATCATGGACGATGATGCAGATGCATCGATTGAGTTTGCAACCCCTTTGATGGCGATGGTAAATGGACAATTTCTTAAGTGCCTTCGGCCATAAAGAGTGCATTCAATTGTTTCGTTTACTTCCCATTACAATAAAGTTTTTTTGCATCGCTCTGAGCTGCTCTAGGGTTCTTTTATTGTAAGATGTAAGCCATATTATTACGTTCGGCAATGCATCGTGAAAAATGCTGTCGTCAATATTTCTCCACCAACTGGTAAATGCTTTATGCAACATAAACAGAATTAGAAAACCATCAGGAAATGCGGCTGATCCAATCGATCGCTCAATTTATTCCGAGGTATAGTGGTTACCTGTCTACTCAATTTGCGCCCCGCGTCTACTCAATTGCCAAGGGGTTTTCATCTTCCATTAGAAGTGCTTCAATTCAAATTGATAATAGAATGAACTTTCTTCCATTAGCGTACAATAATCGAGTGCTAGTCATGCATTATTCATACATTATTCATATTATCATGGAGCCCTGTCCACTAGTATGCAATTACCATGAAATGTTATACTCAGAAACTAAAGTGCTAATTGACTAAGACTCATTTCAAAGTTTCTAAAATTGCTATAACTCAATCGAGGGTGATTCAATTCCAGTTAAATAATTCAAATATAAGCACAGAATACTCATATATCCTGATTTATACGGTACCTTATAAGTTGGGTTAGGTTAGGTTAAAATTTGTAATTATTTGACATGTAAAGGTCTCCTCTAGGTTGATTTCTATTAGAATTAAGAGGAAAAGTGATATCGTTATAATACAATACGAACCCCATTGTAAAGTCTTTTTGAAAAAAGGTGCCTCTTATAGTCCTTGGTTGGTTGGTTTTTTAGGGGGCGTTGCAATACGCAGCACTAAGGCCCTATTATTTGCGTGTATTGTACACCCACCTTGTACGACCTCTTAGTTCTCTCTACTGGCCATTCGATACTCAATGGTAATGCTGTGCCAGGTATTGAACCCAAGTCATTAGACTCGTGGGCCATCCGTTCGTCATCTGCGTTTTACCGCTGGGCTACCGAGCGGTTTCTTATAGTCCTAAAAAAACGTTACTCATCTGCGATTTGAATTCGAATAAAATATGTGCCTAGTGTCTGAAATGATACACATTAAAACACAAAAATATGCAATTAATTATGAACAGACACCGACAACCTGAGCCCCATTTATAGTTTTGTTTTAGAACACATTGCAACATAAAATTGGGGAAAACAGGGTATGTTGGCAACACAAAGGATGACAAGTTAGAAACAAAATCACTTATTTGTACTTTTTAAGAATGAATTTTATCAAAAAGGACCCGGATGCATTAAATAAAATAGGTTTTTATGAAGACAATGACCCATTATTCAGTATTCAACTCGAAACCATAAGCAATCTGCAGGCGACTATTTTGTAAGGACTACAAATTTTATCGAAGGATGGCATTACGGGCTCTTATCACTTTTTCAATGCCCTCATCCAACTGTTTGGACATTTCTGGATAGAATCGTGTAGGAATTATCCTTTCAACACACAATATATTTACAACATATCGCTGGTCAGCGAATTCCTGGCCGTCTTAAGTATGTTAGGTTGAAACATCGTATTTCAAACATTGTTCAAGGCTATAATGCTAATGAAGGAGTGAATTTTTTACGTACCATCAGTCATCTTTATTAATATTTGTTAATGTTTCATTTATATGCTGTTTCAACATTAAATTACATTAGGTTACTGATATTTATTCTAGGAAATATTTGAGAATAAAAAATCATTTGAAGCAGGGATTGCTGTTTTTGTGTTTTGTAAATCATTTGAACGTGTGTTTTTTGCAATATTTTTCTTTTCTTGTAATGAAGAGAGTAATATAAACTTAAAGAAACTTTATGCTCATTCGATATGCAACTAACTTTATCTCAATGTGATTTTGGCAAATGTTATTTTGTCCCTATGTGATTTTGTCATATGGGATGCTGTGATACTCGGCTGGTGACCAAAACTTATTGTGATAGTTTTTTAATTTGATTTTAATGTAATTAATTAATTTTTTTACAAGAGGCAGTAACGAGGAATTTAGTAATGTTAATGTTATTATGATTGTATGATGTACATGAAAGTAGCTACGATGGAAAATAACTAGGTTGATTATCACTGCTATAAGAAATGCGTATGCAGCTCTGATAATGATCTGAGATCGGAAGACCGAAACGTTAGCGGATATGAGAATGATGATAACGTAGTAAATCAATCAGGAGTCCGAATAGTCATGAGATCTTTCTTTAATTAATCAATCTAATGCGGACGTGAGAGCACACAATAAAATATGTCCGTGAAATGGCGGTAAAGTAGGTAAAATCTGAAGAGCGACATGCAGGATCCTGGCAAAAACTGATGGAAAATTTATAACGCTTAATTTGAATAAAAATTGATTTATGCAATGGACCTCTTGAATATGTTAGTGCACTGCCTGGAGTGTAATAAATCATTGCTACAGATTTGGCATTGGCTCTCGAGGCTTTAGGCAACCGAAAAGGACTCAACGAGTGAGCAGGCGCCGACCATTGCGCCGCTTTTCCACTTTGTGCGCGTTTTTCCCGGTCGGGAAAATTTACTGCTGCAACCACAGGCAAGCCGAAAAGAAAATTCATCGCATTCATTCATTCATTCAGCTGCGCAGCGAGCGCATGGATGTAAACAGAATTATCCTTGCTTTTAATTGAAATTCATTTGCTAAATGCAATCAAACTAATTAAGATAAATTGCCAATTAACAAATTTCACTGCGACACTGTCCCAACTCGACGTTAATATTAATCTGGCGGCATTGTAAAAAGAATAGTTGAGCATAGACTGGGAGTCGTAAATTATCGGCAACGTCGTCGAATTCATTAAGATAATGAAATGCGTTTGGTGTCTGCGGAATTAATATTGCAGACAAATGCGAAATAAACTTAGATGTGTGGCAGCTACGATTGTACTTGGCATTACGATAAAGCTCCAGCTTTAGCGTTCATAATTCAACGCCCTATCCTGTTGGTGTCTCATCAATTCTTTGGCGTATCCTAGCCGTAGCTTCTGCTTCCTTGCTTCTGCACGTTTCACTCACCCAATTGCTCAACGATTCGAAAACAATATGCTTGACTGGAAATTAGGAAAATCTGCCAAGTAGGCAACTCGTAGTGAAGTAGTAAAATTAAAAGCAGGAATTGCAATAAAGAATGATGGTGTGGGCCAATTTGGTACAATGCAATGCGTTCGTATCGACAAGGACAAAGTTCTTGGTCTGAAGGCTGACTACAAGTGTAAAGAACTACCATTCCCTACTGCAGCGGTGACAACTCAAATGAAAATTCGTTCCGTTCCAGGAAAAGTGTTTTTTCTGTTTGTTGCTTCGTTTCATTATGGAGTGCTTGGCAAATTCCATGAGAATTTTCCATTGCAAATTTTTGTTTGCCCCAGGAAATGTTATTACTTTCACTTAATCTAATTCCATGCGAACGAACCACGATTTATTCAATTTCTCACTGATGAAGTTGTACAGTTGGAATGAATCTATTTATTTATATAAAAACTAGTGGATTAGCCAGCGTTGCTTGGGTTTTACTGCCATTTGCTCATCTACCCATGCATCTGTTCTACCCGTCCACCTGTTAGCCATTGATTGGCGACGACTTCCTCGATTTCTTCGAGTCCGAGCCGTCGTTGTCGTCGCCGTTCTGCTGGCCAATGTAGCTAATCCATGTTTCCGCGCGCAACACGATTTGGCTGAGGAATGCTTCACCTTCGCGGTTGAATCGCACATGCAAACCACGTTCCTGGCGATTTCGTGAGGTCTTGGGCTTATTGGTGACGATCTTAAACTAAGTTATCCGCGACACTTCCGGAAACTGTGTGGCGAGCTCGTTCATCGTCAGCCCATGGTCCTCATGAAGCTCCGCTTGCGTGCGTCCAGTTAGATCAGAGGTCGCCAAAGTGGGGTCTATAGACCCCCCAGGGGTCTATTTGCCAAAGGCAGGGGTCTATTTGAGCCAGGGGGTCTACTGGGGGTCGAAGCAAAATGAATTCTTAATATGTTATGCACACATACCGAACTGCGTATGCACTTATAGTTAGTTAGTTAACTTTGACCAGCCTACTTGCGAGAAGGGCCATCTCTTTCCTACTTTAATTGTCGCTTTTCCTTGAGTTTGGAAGTAGTTATTTCAAGTGAGTCTTGAAAATTCGCATTCCCGTGAATTTACAGTTGGCCCATCCATGAAGTATTTCTTGGTATATTTTATTACGCCGTCGGTTTTCGTGGTAATCATTATTAGGTACACCCCGTGCCTGAAGTATAGATAGGTTGATTTGAAAATTTCTTTTATAGGGGGTCGATGGAGATCCCGAAAAATTATATAGGGGTCGACATTCAAAGAAGTTTGGCGATCCCTGAGTTAGATCGTCGGTGACCACACTAGGACGGCTTGAGAATATGGCCAAAGCTATTAATTAATGGGAATTTTATTAACTTATTGCTTGATATTAGCCGAAAAGAGGTTATGTTTGAATTCTTACTCATTTCTGCGACCATTCCCGATCCGGAAAGCTACGTAGAGGTTTTCATAGTTTAGTTCACAACTACATATTTGCACATCTGCACCTGTTAGCAATGTCTCAACCTACTTGATATGGCATGGAGAATTCATTCCCGTGCGCATTCGTTCGGTAAACAATCGTTGCTTGGCAACGGACGACGACGCATGCGCAGTAGACTGCATTCGATCGGTATTGCCGTGCCGTTTGTCGTGAAAAGTGTTGGTTTTTTCGCTATAACCAACCAAGAGCTTTTTCCAATTGCCTTTCCTTCCACATTGTCCCTGGAGTTCACGGAACATGCCCAATATTTCACTTCGATCGAATTGTGTGTATTTTAGGGCGAGATTCTATATATACATACCCACGGACACACGAACAGATATACATTCATTTTTATATATATAGATGAATTTGTCCGTTTGTCCATATGTGTTCCCTTGGATTTACGACTTATATTCAAATAATTCGATCAAAATGAAATATTGGGCATGTTCCGTATTCTCCTGGAATAACTACTCAGTAGCTGAGAGGTAACGCAGATGGGGCACAGATAGCCCACGAGTTTAGTGACATGGGTTCAATCCCTGGCAGAGCGTTACCGTTGACTATCAAGTGGCCAGTAGAGAGAGAGGACAGTACAACATCTGAAATATAGTTGCCATATGCTTCCATCCAAATAACTCAATCCTATCTTCCCTTCTGAAACTAAGAAGCGGTACAAGGAGGATATACAATGGGCCCAAATAGTAGGGGCTAAGTCCTGCGTGTGTCACATGCCCTCCATCAAACCATCCATTCTCCTAGGACATTGATTACGGGAAACCCGCATGGTTCGAAAGTTATAGCGAAAATACCAACAATTTTCATAACAAATCAAGTAACCTGGGTGTGCGTATGAAAATATCGGTTTGATTCATAAAATGATATCTGCCCTACGGGCAGATGATGGGTCCTCTAGTTTCCAATATAATTGAGTAATTATTGTACCTGAAAATATGTGGTAATTTGATGATTGGATTTATAATTGGTCTATCATGGAATATGCTCCAGTAAAAAAACATGTATTTTGTAATCCATTAAAAGGGGTAAATCGAGTTGGAAAACACGCAATTTTAGCAACAGCCGGCTAATCCCAACATTCGTCGGTTGGACTTTTGACTTCTGCCCATAGGTTGTAATCGTGCGGCAGATGTGAGCATGGGCTCGCTAAATAATATGATTAATTATTATTCAGAGGGCGCTGTATCAGATCACATGACTCAGGCGGCATGTGTGATTTTTTCCCTCCTGCCCATTACTTCGCCCGAATCGACTGATGTTGCGTTTCGTGTTTCGTGGACTTTGATATTAATTTTATGCCCTGCATGCACGATATCAGTGGCGAGAAAAAAGAACGGAAACACATGTGTCTGCACATAACGCGATTGCAGCCCGACCGCATGCAGAATTATGCAATAAATGACGAGACAAAAGCACCACTTTGGATGAGGTCGATGTGGCCGTTCATTTACTCACGAATACTAGCATCAATGATGAAAAAATGGGGATTCCAAGGGCATGTCTAGCGGCTAATATGTGCGAAATATAGTGCGATTGGAACATGAGCATTTATTGCGTTATTACTTCCTCGGGTGCGATTAATCAAATCAAATGGAAACGCCAATTACAAATGCGATTTTTCACGTTTGCTTTCGTGATTTAATGGCTCTCAAAATATTTGTATTACAAACACGATTGAGGTGAAATTAAAATTATTTCCGAAAATATCCATAATTCATGTTTGCGCTTCGATCAAACACATACAATTTGCATTGAACATGAATAGTAATGAACGCTTCACCATTTTAATTTCACATCACCGTGTCTATAGTCGAGAATAAAATACGAACGTAATAACGAGAGCGCTGAATTATGAATGAATTAATTAATGCATTACTCACTAATGACCTGTGCAAACGAATCGTACTAAAATGCATTGAAACCATACTCTTTGAATTAATTTCTTGAAATTGAGCATCGATTCGTAACTGTCGAGCGTTGAAAGAGAATTTGTGGTTCACTTCCATGATGTTTTGCCCAAGGTTTCCATCCGCAAATTTTCTTGAGTAATTTTCATTGAGTTTGTAATATTTTCAAATTTTTATTTACGATTACGTAAAAGGATACGGATATTCTAGTTGCAGCGGTGCCAAGCGGAAATAGTGCAAGTGGCGGAAAGTAGGTGGCTCGGAGGTATTGCGGGGGCGGTTGGCTTTATTCATCGCGTCCGGGACGTAAGCGAAACATTACACGCAATCTTTTCGGCCGCTTGCAGGCCAGCAGGATGGCTGACGGTGGTGGTTTATGGAATCCTGTAGCGTGAACGAATGCTCTTTTGTTGCACAATTTGATAGGGGTGCAATTGCCATTTCGCATTTCGGGAGGGCTGCTTTAATGTAACCGAGTATACATCGGGATTGGGTGGACGCGCGCCTGCCATGCGCCACTTTCGTGTTGGTTTTGACGGAATCGCAAATTGCGTTAATTATTAAACATTATTTCAAGTTTACGTAATCGCCTTCCGGTCAGACCTCGCTCTAGCCACTTCTGGAACTTTGTACCGCGATGGTTACTGTTAGACCAATGTTAAGTAAATATTGTAAAACTAAAATTTACCCAATCGAGTGCAGTGAATATTAGATGGTATATTAATCCCAGGTTTGTTATTGGCATCTTGCAATGCCGCTCAGATCTTATAATATGCATTGAAAAATTGACTCAGCACCGGGAGTCGAACCCGGACAACCTTGCCTATCGCGGGCA